>CAHIKZ030000385.1:172500-225000 GCA_903632075.3 Acanthosepion pharaonis | reverse complement strand
TCTTGCTGATTTTACTCATGCTGTCATCTGGATAGTTTCAATTCTTTATCCAAGTTCCCATTATTCCAACTTTTTCATAAGGATCTTTGGCTATGTTACAAGAGCTCCAATAATGAATGGATCAACGCATTCATGATCCATAATTTTTTCCAATTCCCTGGCTAACAATTAGCAAATAATAAATTAATTAATAAATAATATCTAAACAACAATAATAATAATAATAACTCATAAAATTAATGAGAAAGTGTCATTGTAAATGAGAAGAAATTTAGTCATATCTGGGTTTCATTGTTCTAGAAAATATCAGAGTAAAATTCAAAGAAAAAGAAAATCTACAAAAATATCTGTGTCTCATCAGAGAACTGGAAAAGAAATTGTGGATCATGAATTGTGGATCAATACTGAGGAGGGTGCTGGATTATTGTAAATATTTTTGTTGCTTAATTTCTGGTGAATGACACCTTGTGTGAAAACTCAAAATAAATGTGATGAAGAATTGAGACTGTATTGCAATCTGCAATGCATCATCTAATAAAAAAGAAAGATGAAAGTAAATATTAGTCAGATATGAATAATGGTTATCAGTTCTTTATCTAATAAAAATGAAAATAATTACTAGTCAAAAATGAATAATATTAGTTGGCAATGCTTCATCTACGAAAAAATGAAAATAAAGTAAATATTAGTTAGAAATTATTATTAATGCTTGACAAAGCTTCATCTAAAAAAAATGAAAATGCACATAAATACTAGTCAAAATGCATAATAATGTTTGAAAATTCCTTTTCTGATAAAAAGATGAAAGTAAAAAGTAGTTAAAAATGAATAATAATGTTTGGAAATTCCTCATCTAATAAAATAAAAAGATGAGAGTATAATAGTCATAAAAAATTAATTATAATGACTGACATTGCTTCATCCAATAAAAAATGAAAATGAAATTAAATAATACTCAAAAATTAATAATATTGCTTGACAATACTGCATCTAATAAAAAAATGAAGTTGAAACTAAATACGAGATGGAAATTAATACTATTAGCATATTTATTAAAGAATTGGAATTATAGTGAAATCGTTTATAAAAATCAGTTTGAAAGCAAAGAAATGAGAACATTAATACTCATTAAATTATGTTTAGAAAAACTTGCTGTAATTTGATCTGTTGTAATATCAACTAAGAAATTTGGTTGAAACAATACAAGAACAAAGAAAATAATATCAGCAATAATAAAAGGAGGCAAAGTAAAATCTGAATTAGAATTAAAAAAAATAAAGATGATTATTTTTATTTGTTATTATTGTCATGCTGATGAAAAAGATTATTATCAGATAATAATAGTCATGTTGATGATGATTATTTGAAAATAGTCTTCAGAGAAAATAATAATTATCAGCTTAGTTATTATAATTATATATATTAATAATGAGCATAAAAAAGAAAATATCAAGAATTGTCATTTTGAAGCCCTTAGAGCAATTCCCAATGCTATTTTCCATTCTTGAAATTAAAATTCCTCTGTGTTTATCATATTCTTTATCAGTAACTTGAAAATATCTATTGATGTTGCCAGAAGTTTTTTTTAAACCATTTTTAGGAAATGCGAAGAAATGACCTAATTCTCATTGGCATCACAAAAGTACATTGAGATTTTCTATTGTAATCTTCAAAAGAGTTTGAAGCCACAAAGAATTCATCAACATGAGATCCTTCATTTTAGAAAAAGCATACAAACATCATGGCAATATTTATTGTTAGAGTTACTATAGTTTGGTCTAACTTGTCTCTGTTTACTTATATCACAGCTGCTATTAATTAAAATGCATGAAGTAAAGTTTTGAACTGGCTAAGTAAGCTTGATTTATTTGGGAAGGATATTAGAATTATCTAGAAATTATATGGGAGGAAACCACTTGCATATGGATAGAAAATGAATTCAGTAAATGATATGTCCCAGAAAGGGATATATTTGTTCAAGTAGCAAAGTGGTTTCGGACTACTGTAACCGAGTAGGACAAACTAGCAGGTAACCCTAATGGACTGGTCCTCGTCGTAGTCGTAGGCAATAGGTGTAGGCAATAGGCAAAGTCAATAGGCGTCCACATCAGTCTGACACCAGCCAATCATATTAGTGTGAGGAATGTATGCATATTCATTACATCAGTAAATATACAAAAATAGAAAGGGTCAAAAAAAAAAAAAAGGATGTGTCTTCTCAACCTTTACAATGAAGAAATCCTGAGAGAATTAGAAGTTCTACCAAGATTTATTATTGGTGGTCCAATCTTAACAACATAAGATATGCAGATGACATAGTGTTGATAGTACACCCAGAAAGGAAACCATTGAGGGTAGTTTCTTTTTTTTTAATCATTTCACTCCAAGCAAGGCAATAAGGCCATTAGGATACAAAAAGTTACAGGAAGTGAAGGAGGATGAGAAGACTTTAGTGAAGAGTAGTGAGGAAAGGACAATAAAAGAACATGTTTCAGGAATATAGAAGATGGTGATTGACACTGATTTTAAATTTTTGAAGATTGTAGGTGGCAAAGAAGCAAGAAATAAGAAGGGAGTTACACAGATGGGAAGTGTGAGAAAAGAAACTTTTATAATAGAAGTGGTGGTTGCATATAGCTAGTTCAGCAGTAAAATGGTGAGACCTAGTTACCAATCTAGTAGTCTAGGCACTGGGGAAAAAGTTCATCAGAACAGTTATCATGAAAATATTTATAGAAAAGACAATGGTAAGCCATGTCATGTTGGTGAGAAAGTGACTGAAGATATCTAGTTAGGATTGATTACATTACAGACCATTCTTTGAATTTTGTTAAGAATTTTGAGGTATATAACAGGAGTGCCAGACAAGATATGGCAGCAATATTCAATGCTTGGACAAATGGTAGATTTATAAATGTGCAAGATGGATTCTGACAAGAAAAAAATCTTTGGCACAACACAGTGAACCAACTATCCTAGCAGTAGATGTAGCAATTGATTCAATGTAGTTGCCCTGCTTCATGTCAGTGGAAAATGTGGGCCCAAGAGGGCATAGAGTGTCACTCTTCTGGCTGGAGTTTTGTATCAGCCATGCTGATGGCAGTCAGAAAAGGTTCTCTGTGAGGATTAAAGAAAGCAGTTTTGTTTTGGAGGCATTAAAAATTATAAGCCATTTCTTGCCTCAATTGAAAGAAAGTAAGAAGAAACATAGAACATAGAATGTATAGTTGTTCGCAAAGGAAAGTGCCTACATGTAAATTATAAATTATAGATACCAAAATTTCAATATCTAGAAAATGTTTTAACAGAGGATGGAAAGTGTGACACTGAAATCTGAAGGTGAATTGGGATAGTGAAAGAAGCCTTCCAAATACTAAGCAAAGTATTAAGAAACAGGAAAATTTTGTTAGAAAGAAAGAAAAGAGTGCTGAACTGTTATGTAATATCAATCCTCCTGTATGACAGTGAATGCTAGACAATCTCTTCATGGATGAAGAAACTTGTGGCAACAGAAATGTGGTTCTACAGAAGGATGCTGAGAATAACATGAACTGAATGGCAAAATTTTACAAAAATTGGAAACAAAAAGAACACTTATACTTAACATAAGAAAGATTTTAAATTTCTAGGGAACATAATGAGAAAAGGGTTTATCAAATTTGACACTTGCAGTACATATTGAAAGCAAATAGGAGAGAAGAAAATAGGGCATAACCTACCTGGCACACTTGTATAAATTGTTGGCAGAACAGGATTTTACTAAGAGCTATAAAGGACAGGAAATTGTGGAGAGCCATGATCACTCACCTCTTGAAGCGATACGGCATAAAGGGATTGTAGATTCATTATTACAGATAGTATTTAATTGTATACTATTTGACTCTCCACATTTATCAGTGGTTAGGTGAAAGACTCAATTATTTATTAGTGGTTAGGTAGCAGACATTAATGATCAGGTGGAGGACTCTATTATTTTTCAGTAGTTAGGTAAACAGAATTTATTATATTGGCCAGGTGGAAGACTATTTTTTTGTTTACGGCCAGGTAGAGGACTCTATTATTTTTCAGTGGAACATGGCAGAAAATACCTGTGTCAAATACATACATAAAATGTGGTAAAATACATTTGCATCAAATACAAGCATAATGCAACATTTAAAAATATCACAGGCTTTACATGTAATCAGAATAAAACATAATAAATTTTATCAGATTCAAATACAGACATAAGAAAGATTGGCAAAATGCATTTGATTCAAATGTAGACATAACGCATATGTAATTGGCCTCAGGTGTGCCCATAATATTGATAAAATACTTTTGCTTTATAATTAGACATAACACAATGTGGCCAAATGTGTTTTCTTTCAAATGTAGGCATAAAACATGGCAAAATGCATTTGCATCAAATTTACACATAACACAAAGTGGCAGATTTCATTGGCCTGAAATGTAGGTATCATGTAATACAGATTTGTTTTAAATGCTAGCATAACAGGACTTGATGGAATCTATTGGCTCCGTAAACATATATAAAGCAATGTAATAAAATGTCTTTACTTCAAAATCAAGCATAACACTGTGTGAGAACATGCATTATTTTCAAATGAAGATATAATGCAATATGGCAAAATGCATTAGTGTCAGATGCAGACATATTGTGGCAAAATACATTAGCTTCAGATGTAGACAGATCGAAATATGTAAAATTGCATTGTCTTCAGATGTAGACATCACACAACATGGCAAAATACATTTGCTTTCTATGCAGACATGACAAAA
Source organism: Acanthosepion pharaonis (assembly GCA_903632075.3). NCBI lineage: Eukaryota > Metazoa > Mollusca > Cephalopoda > Sepiida > Sepiidae > Acanthosepion > Acanthosepion pharaonis. The sequence goes on along the minus strand of CAHIKZ030000385.1, from coordinate 220,218 downwards.
TGTGGGAAATGCATTTGCTGTAAATGTTGGCATAGTACATCATTGCAAATTACATTGTCTTCAGTTGCAGACACAATAAAATATGACAAAATACATTTGCTTCAAATGTAGTCTACACAACATGCCAAAATAGATTAATTCCATTGCATTTGCTTAGAATGTAGACAAAACTTAATGTAGCAAAAAAACATTAGCTTTAAATGTAGATGCAGCACAACATTGTAAAAAGAAATGATTCAAAAACAGACAACAAAATGTTGACAATGACATTGACCTGAAATACCATCATAAAATAATTTGGAAAAATTTATTTGATTTATCAACTGATATAACACAACATGGCAAATTGTGTGACAGAATTGGTATCAACTGCATATATAGCAATATGGTAAAATGCATTACGTATTTCAGAATGCATTTGCTTTCAATGCAACCATAATGTTGCAAAATGAATTGACTTCAAATACAGATATAATACAACATTGTAAAATATGTTGGCTTTAAATTCAGAGAGCCCAACATTATAAAATGCATTGGTTTCAAATTCAGGCATAATAAAACATTGTAAAATGCATTGGTTTCTAGTGCTGACATAATATAACAAATTGTATTTACTTTAAATGTAGGCTTAAGCAAAGTGACACAATGCATTTTCTTCACTGAGTTAATTTCCTGAATATAGAAAGAAAATTATATCAATGTTGATAGCAGGCATGGAAAGGAAACTACAACTCCTACAGAAGTTAGGGATGGAAAGGACTAAACATCAATTGCAAGAAGATAAAATGCATGGTTGTCAGTAAAATGAACAGCCCAACATGTAAATTATAAATTGGAGATACCAAAATCAAACAAGTACAAAAATTTAGATATCTGGAAAGTATTTTAATAGATGGGAAGTGCAATGCCAAAATCCAAAGGCACATTAAGATAGCAAAAGATGCCTTCCAAAAGCTAAGCAAAGTATTAAGAAACAGAAAAATGTAAGTTACATAATATCAGTTTTCATATATGGCAGTGAATGCAGGAAAATCTCCTAGACCTGAGTCAACAGAAATGTGGTTCTACAGAAAGATCCTGAGAATACCATGGAATGAACATGCAAGTAATGACAAAGTTTTTAGAGAAAATGCAAACAAAAAGGTCACTTATACTTAACAGAAAGAGAGAGTTGAAATTTCTAGAGTACATAATGAGGAACATCCTCATTATGTACCCTAGAAAGGCTTGGAAAATTGAAACACTCACTGGATATATTGTAGACAAGGACAGAGGAGAGGAACACATAACCTATTTAACAAACTTGAAAAATGAATGGCAGAACAATGTTTAGGAAGGATAACAAAAAGACAAAATTTACTAAGAGTTACAAAAGAGAGGAAATTATGGAGAGCCATGATTGCCTACATCATGAAGGGAAATAGCACAACAAAGAAAATTGCATGTAAGTTTGTTATCTATTTCATTTAGTTCCCCAATGGTAAGGAAAAGGTTTTTGTTTATTCTTTATTCTACTGGGATCAAAGCAGAATTAGACTGGAAATTAGACAATAACAGAGTGAACTCATTAAAGATGTATATCTATGTTTTATAGATTATGTAAAAGAATTTATTTGGGAAAGATGTTAGAATAATTCAGAACTTATACTAGGAGCAAATCACTTGCAAACAGATAGAAAATGAATTTAGTAAAAACATGAAAATAGAAAGGGGCATAAGACAAGGATGTGTCTTCTCACCAGACTTATTCAACTTTTACAGGGAGGCAATCTTGATAGAATTAGAAGTATTATCAGGATAAATTATTGGTGGCTATAACCTTGACAACATAAGATATGCATATGACACAGTTTTGATAGCAGATACTGAAAGGAAACTGCAGGAACTCCTACAGAATGTAGTAATGAAAAGTGTGAAGAATTGACAGGCCACCAATTAATTGTAAGAAGAGAGAATCTATGTTTGTCAGCAAGGGGAACAGTTTAAAATGAAATTTCTAGGACACCTCATGAGGAAAGACAGTTTGAAGAATTTGTTACTTCTAGGACATATTGAAGGCAAGAATGACAGAGTGAAAAAGTTAGTAACTAAACTAACAAACTTGTAGAAATCATTGGCAAAACAGTAAATGGGAGGGATGGTAAAAAAAAAAAAAGAAATGTTACTAAAAGTTAGAAAGGAAAGGAAGTTGTGGATATCCATGATCACCCACATTTTGAAGGAACATGACGAACATGAAGAAAGTTTCTAATGGTATATTTATAATTGGCTACCCACTTAAATAATGGTTTACCTCATTTGTGCTTAACTTTAATGCATACTCAAGTTTGCACTAAAATATGACTGTTAAATTTGAAACATTTTTGAAATTTATATCAAATCAAGATTAAAACTGATTTTTGTGATATGAGGTCTGGCAAGACACAACACTTAACTCAACAGAGTCAGTTGTAATAGTAGTATCCAATACTCAGCTAGACAAGTCATTGCAATAGTATTATTATCTTTTTCCTCATAGACAATTATCCAGGACTAATTATCATGTATAAATCAGTCCATTCAAAACATTAAAGACAGTAACTAGCTCTTACCACAACATCATTGAATGCTTATCTTTTGCATAGATATAAAAGAGAGTCTGTACCTTTAATTTTATCTACTTTTTCTACAGTCTTATGACTTTCAGATGAGTCTATTATGATAGTGAGCTCTCATTAATATTCCATTTCTTTCTCAAGCTCTCTATTGCTTTAGACTATATACATATTTCATTCATGAGGATATAACTTGTTGTCTATCATCATGAATCAAAAGCTTTTCTTCTCTTGGCTTAAATTAAGCTGATTCTTTACATCTGTATAGATAAATTAATGTAAAAATAATATGAGCCATAATTCACTTAGATAAATCACTGGAAAATTCAGTCATTCATTCTTAACAAAAATTGTCATGATTCAAACTAATGGATTGTCTATTTCACAAGCTATTGACTTTGTGGTATATGTTGTGTGTTCATATCTGAATGTTGCCAATGAGGATAGGTGTAGGATAATTATTTTATCGGAAACTTTGGGAGTAAAAAGGAACTGATTCAAGGGTTTAAAAAATAATGTAATCATAAAATAAATAATATATAACAATTTCAAATAAATAATGTATTTTTATATATTTTCTTTAAAGTGATAAGTGAGTCCTTTGGTATACAGCATAGTAAAATGTTTGTTAAAAAGGCGGATATTGATAGCAGTCTGAAGAAATGTCCGTTTCAGTAGTTGGAAGTTAGATCCAGATAAGGGCAGTAGTAATGTCAGAAATTAGGTCAGATGTCAATCTGCTGAGTTTTCTTTCAGCCTTGAACAAAGCAGAAATGTAAGTAGCAGATAATGGCTGCATTCTTTGTTCCATCTCTCCTGGCATTATTCTGGTCTCCTCTCTTCTGGCCTAGAGGTGCCAGGTTTTTATACTTTTGAATACACTCGAGAATTTGGTGCAGATACAAAAGTCTCTTTGTGTCAATTTTTTGATTGACCAAATTATTTTATTTTCCAGCATTTGTTTCTTTTTATTTTTTCTTAATGCATGGTACCTCCCTGAATTTTTGGTATTTTTCAGTCACAAATAAGTAAGCACTGAACCTGCAAACTTTCAGTGTTTTTGTCCAGGTTCAGTTTTCTTCTTCCACTTTTTATTAAACAGTTGCATTCTCATAGTTTGAGAGAAGTATACAAAAAATTTTAGAGAAAGAGAGAAAAGAAACGATAAGGCTTTTAAGGGAAGGTACAAATGTTTTATTTTAATCTTAATTATTTTTATTTTAATTCTTTTTAATTTTTTTTGTTTATATGTTTTATTTTATCAGGATTCACTACAGCTTCCTAAGAAAGAAAACTCTAATCCAATAAAAAGTCTATTTTGGTTTTTATATTTCCATATATGTTGATTTTAAACAAATATTTGAGAGTATTTAAGTGTAAAAACCTGGCTGAGAGTTTAATAATAAAAGCATCTTTCTTTTTCAAATCTGTCAGGAAAAACATTTGGCTTCTACATTTTTAGTAATATTAAATCAGTTATTTTACTTAATGTTACTTTTGCTTCAGTGATGACCTGAACAGGAGGTGAAAAAGAATAACATGTTCTGAGTTCAGTTTTAAAGTCCTAGAGACAATTTTCATTAAGTTCAGAGAGCTTTCCTTGTGTAAACAGAAGGCATGGCTGATAGGACTTAATATAAACTTTTAGATATTCCATGTTTAGTATATTACTAATTACTTATATGGATATGTGTCCTAGTGGTTAGATTGTTTGCTTTCCAAACATGAGACCTGGGTTCAAATCTCACCATGATTGATCTGTCAGGAACATGACTTTTTGATGTTAGTAGCCTGGGATGGCAATCCCAGCATGTGGCATTGTTGAAAAGTGCCTGAAAACCATGCCACATGTGGACTCAAGCCTTGTAAGTGAAATTGGATAGACAGAATTGGTCATTGATGGTTGTGCTAGCATGAAGTCACAAGTCATCATGATCGAGGGTCTTAGCATAATGGCCTTGTTTCTAACTTGTGATTATACCAGATGTTACACCCTCTCCCATAAACTAAGGACCATCAGCATAGTTGCAGTATAAACTATAGGTGGACTCTATGGGTGTTGAACAAATCACAAATGTGCCTCAGCAACAGGGATTGGCTAGCTTACCTAGCAGACTGGCATACTCAGATATAAGAACCCAGCCAAATAATGATGTATTAGATTTTTCTTTATTTTTTTAGTCATTATGTACATTTACTATTTTAGTCCTTAATTGAGTTCTGACACGTGAAGAGCGACAATCAGTAAAATCCCAACATTTAAAAAGTTTTATTTTTCTGGTCTTTTAAATTAAATATCAGGTTCTTTATTTTGTTTTAACTACATATTTTAAATATGTCTGTGGCATTATTAAATTTTGTTTAACATTAACAATTATAATGTTAAACATTATATGGCATTATTAAATACTAGCAGCATGGCTCGGCGTTGCCCGTGCTTGATTCAAAACTCGTATGACTCATACAGCAATCGCTATCACTTGACTTAAAATATTTTTGCCCTTCCTTGCCTTTAAAGGAGTGCCCTTTGCCATGCTGGTGTTGCTACATGCCTTACTTCTTGCCTATCTCACACTGCAAATTTTTTCTAAGCACTTTACTAAACATTAAATCTGTTATGAAAAAAGAACTAAACAAAATGAACACAAAATGATCAGCTTTAAAAAAGGACTTGTAACTGGAAAAACCGAATGAAAAAAGAATGTTAACAACAAATACATTTTCACACCCAACCCAGTTCTGCGGAATCAGAATCAATGTTGAGTTTAAGCAAGCGAATGAGACAATTGGAGTTAAGTGCCATGCAGATTTAAATTTTTCCCCACTTGTGACGAATGTAGCTATCAAATTTTTTTGCATGCTAGCATGCTAGTTAACATTCATGTCAGTCAGCTGTTGGCTCTCATGCTGGCCAATAGAATCTTCCTGCTTATTCGTGGCAGCCAGCTATAGGCCCTCACTCTGGCCAGTAGAAAATGGCTGCAAACTACATGAAAACTGCCGTAGAAGCATGAAAAAATCGATTATTTCCACTATCAATGGAAGTTGGGAAATGCAAAGTCAGTCTTGGCCTTCCCGCTAACTTGGAGCATGTGCATGTAAATTTTGGTGCAAATCCATTGAAAATTGTGGCTGTGCATTCGTTACACACATACATCCTGCCTTTTATAGATAGAGATTAAATTTTGTATTGCAAACAAAATTCTTTATTAGTTTATTAATTTTAATAACTTTGGTAATATTTTACTGGACCTTCTGAAGAATTTTTGGAATTCAGTAACAGTTTATAAATACCATAAATCTTACAAACTGAAATAGAAAAAAACAACAACATATTAATAAATTAACAAAAGTAAGATTTACAAATACAATTCACTTTCATCTTTCCTCCAGAAATAATTGCAAATATTTATTTTAATTATACACATAACTGTTGAAATTTTATATACATTGCATTTCATATTATTAGTCATTTTGTTTTTTATCAATATAAGTATTTATTGAAATCTAAATGTTTATTTACTGAACGATGGTAACATCTATCTGCACAGTAAAGATGAAAGTGAGTGAATTTTATCCAAATGTAAACAAAAGGCAGAGACTTGGATAAAATATCTGGAATTTTGAAGTCTCAAATTGTGTGTTTGAATCTTTATAATAGATTGTAAGACTTGATTTGATTGATGAAGAGAAATTTTTAAAAATCTTTGAGCTTATAAAGGTAAAACACTACTTCAAATTGCCAAAACGATCAACAGATATCACCAAATTTCCAAAGTTATGAAGTATTTCTCTTTAATTAAGTTGGGTTTAAAACATATTTTAAAGCTTCACACTTGCAATGGGACAATTAATTTGAAACTTTCAAATCAGAATATTTCATCCCATCAGCTGTATCAAATATAACTTGATATTTATTTCTGAAAATTACTTTTGGAGAATCAGTTTTCATGTACTTCTTCACCCAACTTACTCTTTGTGGTACTTAAAGGCTTGTTTACTTTTATGTCTTTAGTTAATGTTCTTAATATTCTACATCTTTTTTCTTTTTTTACACTTGCAACACAAGCTCCTTCAGATATTTTCTTGTTGGTCAATCCTGTTTTCTTGCTGATTATGCTTTTTTTTTCACAAATCCCTTTTTACAACATTCCTAAGGCTAAATCTTCTGATGACTGGCAGTTTTATAACTTCAGCAATTATCAAATACAGGAACCAAAGTTTTTCAAAATTTAAAATAATAATATAATACTATTTTAATAATATATAATAGTTGTCTACTACTACTAATAATAATTTTTATTTAAAAAATAGAAGAAATGTAGTTTTGGTGGTAGAAATATTTAAACCCATATATACACCAAATTTATTTTATATGTTAAATTGAGTATGAAGACAAACAAATTCTTGGCCTGACCACAAAGGGATTCTGAAAAATTCTTGGCCTGACCACAAAGGGATTCTGAAAATATTCTAATGTTTGGTTGTTTGGAAAGTGGGATGGGCCGAGAACCTTTCAGCATTTCCCCATCCACACTAAAAAAAAGTGAACTTTATTTTTTAATTTAGTCCTTGATGGTAACTGGTCCCTTTGAGCATATGATAAATCATATTTAAAGGCAAGTGAAAATTTTTGCCAAGTTAAATTGTTTAAAATTTTTGCTTCTCTATTCAATTCAAACTACATACAACATTTCATGCAATTAATTTAATAAGCAAATAAAAATGAAGATTGTTTAAGAATTACACTTTTTTGTTTACTTAAAGATAACCTTTGATATTAAACAAGATCTAAACTAACTTCTGCATTGAAAGGTAAACAGAAATTAACCTGATGGTTTGATGTGTTTACAGTTGTTTGATGAAATCAAATGGAATCAGAGTTGAGTTTTATGCTGAAATCAGATTAAAGATGAGGTTTGTAGTCCCATGTAATAAAAGTTGTGTTTTAATGGCTCCAGTGAATCAGATATTTCCACTGAGTTGAAATAGAATCTTAGTTCAGTCATCTAGTTAAAATGAGATCAGCATTAAGCCTTGAGGCTTAATAAAAACAGAATTGAACACATGTGAATTTAATCTGTATAGAGCCCACTGGGCAGAGGAGAATCGAGTTGAACTTTAATAACAAGCAGAATCAAAGTTGAGTCGTCTTGTAGCAGTGATTGCACCAATCTGAACATTTAGAAGCAGATATTTTAGGAGTTAACCTTTCAGGGTCAAACAGAATCAAAGTTGGACTGATTTCAAAAAAAGGAAAATAAAACTACTGAAACTCAAAAAAAAAAAAAAATGCAGAAAAAATAGATAAGTTGCTTTAAACTATGTGATGAATATAATGATAATCATTTTAAAATGCCTGTGCCTTTTCAAACAACTACAACATATTATCTATGCTCAAATATGATGAACTTTCTAGTGTAGTGGAGTACTTCAGTCTGGAACAACACACAAAGGAACCAATATTCAATCGATGACAATGTCACTAGTGGTTCAATGATTCTTAGCAGATGTCATCACCATCAAAAGGATGGTGCAAATGAGAGAAAATTGATGATGTGAAGTGGCTTTTTGAAAAGCTGTGGAACTGAAATCAGGTAGTGGGTAGGTGAGTGGTTGTCAAGAATTAGCGGATGATGGCAAATCCATAAATAGGAAGCTTTTACTTTGAAACAATGCAGTAATTCTCCAGTGTGAGATAAAGAATTAAAGAAAAAGAAATGAGGGGAATAAAGAAAAAGAAATTTAGAAAATGAAGGAAATAAATAAGGAATAAACAAATGAAAATAAAGAGAAAGATTCAAGGAGAGATGGGTTGAAAGTCAATAAAACATTATGGAATATATCCCGAGGAAATTATCAATACAAATGGTAAATCTATCAATTTTGAAATATTACGAAGGAGAGTAAGTTTTCTTAATTTTATTTTTCTGATAAAGATTTGTTGTCTCTAATGATGTCGGGAATATTGTGAGGAGAAATGGGAAAAGAGTAAAAGAAACTTTGCCAATCAAATGGTAATGTGTATTATTGGCATTTCATTTGTATTGATTTCTCATATTGCAAAGAAAGATAAGAATGGACAATAAAACCCTACTGGAACTTTGATTGCTGGCAGGCTGAGAATTACCAGCTGGAATCTTCAAGTAATTAGTGGCAATCAGAACATGCTCCCTTTTTAACTTTTTTCCTCATTTTTTTGCCATTTTTGTATTGATAATTTTTAATCAGGTGACATGAGTAAATATCGAAATCTAATAATTTCAAAACAATTTGATCATGGTCAATAAATGTAAATTCCTTAACATTTGGGTGCTGTGAAATTTACAAATTCATATCATAGGCTTGTGCTAATAACTTTTTAGGTTAGGCATTTGTGCCAGATTTTGAGCTCAGTTGAACTGGTTTATTAAAAGAACCAGAGATTGAATTGTTTTATGGCTTATCAACCCTTTGTTGGTTATTTAAAGCCAAAACATTTTTAATTGTATGTTAATTCTTTTTTTGGGAATGAATGTTGTACTAACAATTTTAGGGATAAATATAAATTATATAACAATTACTTTTCCTGTTACAACCAGTATCAAGATAAGTTGTAATAAACTTTTTCCTTATGAATAAATCATAGGGCTTTTCTAAGTATGAACCTTACAGAAATAGATTATAAAGTTACATTCTGTTATAAAGGCCAATCTCCTTTCTGAACTACAAAATGTCACCTGGCTTGGTATTTTCAAACTTCTTTTAGGTTATCTGCAATGTAGCTTGTTTTGTTGGAATTCATTACAGAACACCCAGAGAAGCTGACTCTATCTTTATTTGATGAATAAACAAACAGAAAAAAGTATTTGTTGACCCTTCACTGACTGAGCTATAATGGATACAGAGGAAAATGTTATTAAACTGTCTACTTTTATACTTTTAGATTTGAAGTCATTTGTTGTTTATGCAATCAAGTATATATTTCAAGAAAGTATTTCTATTTATTCAAAACGAATCATACTGAGTAAAAGAAGCAAACAAATAAGAAATTGGATAAAAAATATGATGAAAATAATAATGATAGAAATACAATGATAGTGACTATGATTATCTAATGATAGAAATGTCAATGATAGTGGTTAAGATAGTTGCTAATGATAGAAATTTTAATGATTGTGGCTCTGATCTTCTAATAGTAGAAATATCAATGATAGTGGCTATAATTCTTTCATAGGAGAAATGTCAGTGATAGTGGCTATAATTATCTAATGATAGAATTGTCAGTGATAATGGTTATATTTTTCTAATGATAGAAATGTCAATGATAGTGGCTATAATTGTCTAATGATGAAAATGTCAGTGGTAGTAATTATGAATTTCTAATGATGGCAACTTCAAAAGAAAATGATAAGTTGATTTTTATTTCTCTGTATAAATGAAGTCTTTGACGTAATTTAATCAAGAAAATTAATGAAAAATATTCTGATTGTGAAGTTAGAAAACCATACTGAAAATTTCTTTTTCGCCTCCAGAATGACAATAAAATTAGGCATTTACATAGTAAAACAAAGAAAATCCTTGAGGGTAAATTTTGTTGTATAATTCTGAAATTTCACTTAACTTAAATGAGGAGTAAAACCACTGGCCCGTGACCACATGTAAACAAGTAATTACCTAATGCTTCAGTATATAAGTTAATTTCAAGTAATTCTGGATCAGAGCTGGACTGCTGTGTAATATATACCTTTCTATATGGGAGTGATGGTTGAAAAAATGAATTGAGGCAACCAACAAATATTAGAATATCATGGACATAGCATGAAACAAATAAGGAACTTCTAAGGAGAATAAAAACTATAAGTAAACTATTGATAACAATCAGGAGACAGATGAAATTCTTGGAAGACATTGTTATACTCCATTACAATTAGATCTCTTCCTGATTCATTCTATATGCCGCAAGGTCAGAGAAAGAAATAACAAAAATTAGGCTCCATGCATCATGTCCAGTCTCTGAAGTGAGCTCTAGTAATACCCAATTGCAAACATTCCCAATGGAAAAAGAGATGCCCCTGGAGACTGCCAGACCTGCTTAAAATCATGTTTCTGAGAACAACTGTCAGAGTTGCAGCCCAGCCATCACAGTCACTGCTTTCATCACCACTACTCAACATGACCACACCTATCAATGATCATTACCACTCACAGGCTACCTTGGCTATCCAACTTTGACTTGAAACATCTCAACCTCGTCTCCTCCCAGCTACAAGCCTTCATTGACACCAACTTCATCACCTTGACAAACACCAGCCACAAGTGACACAACCCATCTACAAAATTTTATTGTTGACAATGCTGTCACCTTGGCAAATATCAATGAACAGAAATCGACCCTCCACTATAGAATAGGCCTACTAACTCCTGCCATCACCTTAGCTTACCATGACTCGTTTACAAGGCATTCCCTTCGCAGTCGACACCATAACCTCTGTTTCATAAAACAAACCTACCAATACCATACCAATCTGTCATCCCATTTCAACACAACAGGTCTACCACCCAGTGAAAATGACCTACTACCATGACCTCGATCAACCAAACATGCACTGACCATATCCTGTAACCGCAGCCAGGCCATCACAAGAAATAGATCAATTCCTGGTGCTATGCTTACACCAGATCGCTATCTTAACAATCGCCCACTGAAATTGACATTTCCCCTAGCTTCAAAGTATCTGTATGATATGCTACCCTCCACTGTGACCTCGATCAAACAACACAGGCACCAACTATATCCTGTGACCTCACCCCAAATCTATACAAGAATTAGGTCAACTCCCGGTGCTGCACTTACACTTGACTGCCATCCTGACAACTGATCTCTGAAATGAACATTTCACACATGTTTCAACGTCTCTGTACTTTCTACCAACAATAAATGTTGTTCAAAATTTAATCCTCATTATTTCTTTCTCTTGCTACCAAATGCTTAATATAACAACATCAAGAAAAAAGAAGGTTTGGAAAATTTAACACTCAGAAACAAGAGAAGCAGAGGAAAGCAGTGAGAAACTTCCTTTACAAATTTATGCAAATGGATGAAGGAAAAATATAAGATGATAGAGGTGTAAAGATCAAAAACGGATGTGGCAAGGCATAATCACCCATGTTCTGAAGAGAGATGGCATATAGAGAAAGAGATGAAAACATTATATGTTGTTTAAAGATATGCATTCTTTTCATTTTAGTAACTTTTATTGGGTTTTGTTAATTTTATCAACCTTATATCGTAATGGCTGACAAAATGTAGTAATTGATTTCTGAAAGGAGGCAAATAAAGATAAATAAAGTACTACTATATATTTATAATTGGTCTCTGGTAGTGGAACAAATATCAACATAGAAAATGGAACTGGAGAACCGAGTTCAAATTCCTGTTTAGTCTGTTCCATTCATTTTTGCACAAATGCCTTTGGGAATATCATGAATCTGACTTCTCCCAAGATTAAAACCCAGGATAAACTGGGTTCCCTAGTCTGAGGGATTGAAAACTCTCAATTTCAAACCATGGAGAAGGCAGTGAAAATTACTTCACTATCTTTCCCAGGAGGTTATAACAATTCACAGATTATAAAAAAAAGCTGTGGAGAGTCATGATCACCTATGACCTGAAGGGACATGTCATTAGAATAAAAAAAAATAACTTCCCTGGTTGAAAAACCTGTAATTTTTAATTACAAACCCCAAATAAAACTCCCATTAGTGTGTTATCTATATCTCACCATCTTCTTTGTCAGTTGGTTTGGCCATCTGCTGTCATGGTAAAGGCTTGATGAAGCCTGTCTGGTTAAAGGAGTATATCTATAAAAAAATTTAGCTTTGGTTGGCAACCAGTCAAGAATACTAAATTTAAAACCCATGGAGAGTATACAGAAACTACTTCACTATTTTTTCCAAGAACAGAAATGGTAATTCACAATTTATGGATATTACAAAAAAAAAAAAAGAAAAAAAAATCTACATAAGTGACTACTGTTATAGACAAGCGTATGGTTGCAAGAAAGAAATACAACAACAGTAGAAATAGATTTACGTGGTTTATTTCAACAGGAACATGTGGGTTTGGGACAGCTACCTTGTGGTAAAGTTCATAAGCTGGCTTCAGATCTAGGTTGATCTCTCATAGTAGTTCACACATGTTGATGGTGGTTGATGCTCCCCTGCTGTCAGCTGCTGACCGTGACAGGTCTCTACCCTGGCCACCTGTGGACTGCATGTTGAACTTCCGTGTGACCCCATTTATAGCATTTTTTTTATGGCTTAACATGCTCGAAAAACGAAGTGAGCATAATTAGGAGGGAAGCATTTTTATTGGATGAAAAATAGAACACTTTAAATATTATTTTATTTTTCGACTGAAACACGTGTGTTGGGAACATTTGTAAATGAAGATAATGGTCATTTTGTGACTGGGTTTTGTCTCATTCACATCCGGTTCTTGCTCTTGAGTATTTGCCTGTAGATCAGCCAAGATATGTCTTATTTTATAACACTACCAAACATTTTTTTTTCTCTGGGTTGCATTTTTGGAATAAAAATTTACTTGTGCTTCACCAAATTTTATGTGATAAAAAGTTCATTTAAAAGTAAAAAAAAAACTGAGACAGTTAAAGGGAGATAACCGTGTATTCAAAGTCAGAACATTATCACTGATAACTCTCTCCTCCAATTTGTGGACCCTAGTTACTATATTCTTAATACTTGATATCATGCAAAAATATGCCAATGATAAAATCGGTCAATAATTATTTCTAACTATTTATACTGGGACTCCTGAATGCAATTACAAGTAATCTATAATAACATTTTTAATTTTGAAATCATATTTTTTTTGGTTTTTGGTCTCTAGCCTCACCTGCTATACTCTTTCACTGCACCTATAATGCACACTACATTGTTTGGGAACCACTTATCATGAAGGGATATGGCATTAAAAAAGAAAAGGAAGATGTGGAGAGCTATGATCATCTGTATCCTGAAGGGACATAACATGTAAAAACGATGCCTCTGCATGTGTTATGAACATGAAAGCCAGACATACATTATTCTAAACAGCATCGCTCTGAAATGTTATTTTGCAACAATATATTTCAGCTGGTTATAAAAACTTTGTTTGTTTCAGTCTGTAAAACAGACTGATTCAAAGGCAGCAAATATAAACCTTAAATTATGGAACATTTTAGTCATTCTAGGTGTTAAAAATGTAAAATTAACAGTGATCAATAAGAAAATAAAAATCTGACAGAAGAAATTACAAGAATTATTGATCAGGTAATTGGATTTAATGTTTTTGCTGATATGGGCTGTAAAAGTGGAAAAGGTTATCTATTTAACTATTGTAATTGCAAATCTATTCATCTCTGTCTCAAGCCACCATTTTTAGCTATCTATCTATTGATTAATTGATCTGTCAAATCCAATTTTTGTCAGTCTGTCTAGCTTCTGCCTTCTTTTCTTTGCTTTATCCATCTATCTAGATAATTTTAATGTTTTAATATCTATCAATTTGTTTGTCTATTTCAATCTTTAAATATCTATATCTATCTGATACTTCTCCTGATAAATTTAGTCAAATATTATTCATGTGTCATCACTAACTCCCACCCTCATAAGAGCATCGGGAGTATCCCTTATCTTCATACTTAACCCAGTCAATGAGTCCAAAAGTAGCTGGAATTGGTAGGAACAATAAGGAGATCATCTCTGTGCACCATCTTTTATCTCTTGTTTCGTTTTTTGAATCTAATTCTTTCACTGCATTTCAAAGCAGGCTCTGTATGGCATCCCAGATGGTATTTCTCCAGTGTTTACAGCCCGTGACTACAACTTGTCAGGTTTTATATGTAATACGAAGAAATAAGGGTCTGGTTCACACTCTTCCCTGGTCTTTTAAACAGGAGTAGAAGTTTATCCATTTTTTTCCTGTTTAGGACTGGGTTTCCAGTCCCTTCTAAAGTCTACTTCAACTCTATACTCCTAACATTTTCGTCTGAACTCTGAAATTTTATTCGCTAATTAAATCTTGACCTCTTCAAGTCTAGAATTAGCTATCTTTCCTGTTATCTTGCTCTTTCTTACACTAATACAACTCCACACAGTAACCCCCTACCTTGAGTGACCCTTGAGCCTTGTATTGGGTGAATATTAGTAATGGCACTGGAATCCATAAAATAAACTAAAAGTTATCCTTTTTTATTTAGATAGAAAACATGTTTTCTTCATATAGAAAAAAGAAACTTATTGTTGATTGTCTTAAATGTTATTTTACCTATTAATAAAAGTATTATTTTAATGAAGACATAGTTATCAAGAATTTTGTGTATTTTCAAGAAAGACCATCCTCTTCATGGAAATAATATTCTTCTGCTTTTTTTATCTGCATAACTTTATCTCTTATATTTTACAATGCTTTGACTGTAGAAAAGCAACATAAACCTGTACATGGCTAAATACTGGTTTTGTTAGGTCTTCAAGGGGTTGCTGAAACATTCTCAGCCTAACCCACTTAAAATCTGACAAAATTGATCAAGTTTTTACAGCAATCCATTGTATATACACATTAAAAGTTTGAGCATGAGCTTTCTCTACTCTTGTTAAATGTCATTAATGAATCTTTTGGAGATAAGGTGAATTTTACAAGTCAATATATTTGATAGAAAGCTTATTGCACACTGTTGGTATTTAGTGAAGTGCAAACAAATATTAATAAAGATACATTCAAAAATTTCTAGATGGGTTGCTTCCTTTCCAAGAGATATTCAGATGTTTGATTATTTATTTTTGTTATTTTCTTTGGGATTCATTAAGTGTATAAGTTGTGGACATTGCCTGAAAAATAAAAAAGACATCACTCTTTCCACATTGATAATATTCCTGAAGAAGGATGAGGAGATTGAGTGAAATGTTGTCATAACAACAAAAATAAGAAATAATCCAAATCACTACAGGAAAAATTTTAGTCTCTGGGGTTTATTTTCCTGTGTGATTTTTAAAACTATTCCAGATTTTATTCTTCAGTCATCCAATGAATTTTCTGAGTCTATTATAATGAAATATTCTAAACTTTATTCTGTTGTGGGTTGTACTGATGATGCATTGGCCTTGTCTGAATGTACTTTATTATATATAATTTTTGTTTAGGGGTTAAAAAGACATCATCAGCCCATAATGGAAATATATATATATTACAAACAAATCATATACAATATAGAACACAAATAGCATAAACAAAAGCAATAAAAGGTTTTTGTATACATTTAAGAGAAAATTGTATTTTTTTTTTACAGTAAGGTTCACCCTGTACTAGGCCCAGGGTTCACTTGAGGTAGAGAGTTATGTAAAGGTGTAGTTTATAGGAGGGGGAAGATATCTGTTAACTTGAACAGGTTAAGATTTTAGTGATAAGAGAAACAACCTCTTGGAAGTCTGGTCTACAGAGCAGTAGTTCATGGGAAGAAGTTTTTTTTAGTGGAATTTACTTCTCGCTGATAGAATACAGAGTGAATGTGGGTGGTTTGTTACTATGTAAGTGGCATGGCCGATCCTTACTGTGAAGGTTAAATCTGGGAGAACCCAGGGAATGTAGTTCATCCAAACACTTTCCATGGAAGTAGCAATAGAGCAGTGAGAAACTCACCAAATCCCAACTATGAGAAAGAGGTTAGAGGGTGGGAAATAATTCTTTTCTAATAAGGATTTGAAGATGCTTTTGAACTCTATCAAGACTGTAAAGTGAGGACTGGGCAACTCCTGCCCAAATATGGCAACAGTACAGTATATGTCTCTTATAAAGGTAGAGGATAGCATAGGGAGTCAGATACTTACTGGAGTGATACAAGGAGCTGATCATTTTACCTGCATCTTTGCATATATTTTAAAGAATATGTATGTATACAGAGATAAAAATATGTTTTTGCTTATCTGGTAGGGTGCCACATGGTCTGTCAGAGTGCACTCCCCAGATATCTACTCCATTTGGACATCAAAGATGAAAAGAGAGAAAATTTGATTTCTCAGTTGGTGGCAAAAAATAGCAGTTCAGGTGCATGATGAGAGTTTTCATATTTATTTAACTATTTTTTTAATCTCACTTTTTCTTTATTTGTTGTTAATTATCATTCTTATCTATATTTTAAAGTAATTTTATTACTTAACTTTTAATTTTTCTTTTAATATTTGTTTTGGTTTCATACTCCTATATAGTCTAGTAGTAAAGATTAGAGGTCATTTAGTAATTTATTTGTTGTTATCACTCTGACTGACTCATTTGCTGATTAAGCCAGGATCATTTTGAAACATTTTTCACTCTTCTAAGTGCTCTTAGAATTATGAGCATCACCATTGTTTGATAGTAATTTATTGCCAAGCTTCCTAATTTATCATCATCTTTTTTTTTAAATTTCTTTCTAGGTTTATAGAATAAGTAAACAACTCTTCAGTTTCCAACACATTTCACGTCTTGTATTAATAGTGACAGTAATTTATATTATACGTATAATTGTCCCAATTCCTGTCTGCCTAAAACTTCACATAGAAATTATGGGAGTTTTTAATGTGTACTAATTAATACGACCAGTGATATTAATGATACAACTAATCAGTGTTATTAGTTTTGTTGAGATAAATGAGTTGATTTTTATTATAAAATGTTAATAAATCAAATTAAATCAAATCAAGTTGATGTTTGTTGAATGAAAAGAAATAAAAATTAAAATAAACATGTAGGTAATAAGTGATTAAGAAATTTATATTATTCTCACATATTTTTCTTGCTTGATTTAGAATTTTGGAGATGCATTTTTCCCATTTAGAATTTGACTATGAAACCATTTACTTCCAAATATTCTTATAAATCACTTTTTTCTTTAATTTTTTTTTTCTGTCATTTCGCCCCAAGTAAGGCAATAAAGCCACTAAAATACAAGGGGTTACTGAGTGTGAAAGAGTATGAGAAAAAGAAAAATATTATTAAGGAGAGGGAATAATAAAAGAACAGGAATTAAGAATACAGAACATAATGATTGACACTGCATTTAAATTTTTGAAGATCAAAGTTGACTAGAAAGCAAGAAGCCAGAAAAGTGTACCACAGGCGAGAAGTGTGAGAGAAGGAACTGTTTGCATAGAACTTATGGTTGCATTTAGGCATTTCAACTATAAAATGATGAGATCTAGCTGTTAATCTAGTACTGTGCTTAAATTTGTAAAGTTGAGATACCAAAAAGAAACACTCATCAGAACAATTATCATGAAAATATTTATAGAAAAGACACAGAGAAGCCATAATATGGTGGTGGGAAGTTGCAAAATAATAATGATTATAACCCTGAAGAAAATCTGTACTAAATATTAGGTGTTTGCGAAAGTTTTCAGCATTTTTTATTTAAAATCAATTAATAATGGCTAGTAGATATATTTATTAAACATCAAAATATTTTAAGAGATATTCTATGGCCTCACATCAGTATTGTGAGAATTGTAAATTCCAACTTGATAAAATATCTCTTGTTTAAATTCAATTAAACAAGAGAGTAAGAATTAACAACAATTACATATTTTATTGCCCAAGCAAAACTAAATGGAAAGCATAAAAAAGGGCTGTGTGAAAGTGTGTGTATATACAGATGTTCTTATTTTATGTAATCTACATTTTCCTGCCAAAAATACCTGCATTGTTTGCAACAAGTTTGCAGATCATAACCTGAACTCAGGAACTACATAGAGTTGTAGGGTATTATACAGATCCAATTAACCCAATCCAAAATACAGTTTATATATTATTTATGCCTGATCTCTATGAAATGGAATGCTGGTATCAAGAGTCATCTTAGAGAGCACAGACACTGAAATGAAATGGAAGGCATCACAGTGTGAAGGGGCAGCTCTCATCATGGCAATCACAATAGTATTGATGTGTGATGTATGTGGGTGCATGACTGAGTGGTTAGAATTTTTGCTTTCAGACCATGAGACCTGGGTTCAAATCTCACCATGGTTGATTTGACAGGAAGGTGACTTCTTGATATTATCCATCTGGGGAAAGGTAATCTCAGCATTTGGCACCTTTAGAAAGTAGCTGAAAATCAAATCACAGGTTGACTCAAGCCTTGTGAGTAAAATTGGGTAAATGGAACTCTTTGGGAAGCAATTGATGATTGTGCTAGCACAAAGTCACAAGTCATCATTAATCTCTGGTGAATATATTTGTCGACTGTCTTTATTTCCTGCTAAAAGTGATTGTTTCAGGTTAAATCTGAATTTGAAGTAGATCAATGGACAGTGGAATTGAAAGAAAGTGTTAAAATTATAACATTGAAAAGGTTTAGAGATGTGGTGTAAAATATTAGTTAAGATAATATTTTTTGAATTCAGCTTGAGGAAATGTATTCATTATTCCAAGCAGTAAATAACCAGCAATAACACAAATAGTAATGTTTTGGATAACCACATGATAATGTAGTTAAATCGGCAATCTTCTTTTATATACCATGTCCTTTCAAGACATGCGCATACATAGCTCTGTTTTTTGTTGTTTGGGGTAACTTTTGTCCCTACTACTCTTTGTCCTTATTCTGCCATTCAAACTTGTCAAGTGTGTTTCTCTTTCCTTCAATTTCACCTTTGAGTGTTAATTTCTCCAGGCCTACTTTCTTTATTATGTGTCCCAGAAATTTCATTTGTTCTTCCGATTTTTGGTAGTATTTTTCTTGTCACTCCAATTTTCCTTAAAACTTCTTATTCATATAGTCTGTCTATGACATTCTCAGAATTTGTTGGTGGAGCAATATCCCTTTAGTCTCAAGTTTCTTTCTCATCTGTGAAATGATTATCTTATACTCACTGCCAATAAAAACTACATAGCAGTTTAGTACTCTTTGTTTTTGAGGATATTTTCTAGTCCCTTAATACTTTGCTTAGTTTCTGAGAAGCAACTTTGCTTATTCCTATGTGCCTTCAAATTTCTGTGTCATACTTACTCTTATTTCTTCTCTCTCTTCTACTGATAACCATGCATTCTATTTTCTTACAATTAAGGATTAGTCCTTTCTTCTTGCTTTCCTTTACTACTATCTTAGAGAGTTCTTTCAGTTTTCTTTCTCAGTCTGCCATCAGCAGTCTCCACTGATTATTTTATTAAGGTTATATCCACCAATAATAAATCTTGGTAGGTCTTCTAGTTCTCTTGAGATTATTTTGCTGTACAGGTTAAATAAATCTGGTGAGAAAACACATCCTCATCATACTCATTTATTTTTTATTTACACAATTTATTCTCATGCTACATGTATGCTGTTCATTCCTAGGAGAGTCTATAGATTATTCTAATATCTCCTGTGTGACACAAGTTTTCTAATATTTCAAGCAGCTCTTCATGTTATTCCCTATTAAATACCTTTATGCAACTTATGAAACATAGGCAGAGGTCTTTTTACATTTGTATTGCTCACACTGATAACATTCTGATCATAAAAATTGCTTTTTTTGTTTCAGTGTCCTGAAAAAAACCTACACTGTTCTTGCTCTGATTTTACTATGAACTTTCTTCATTAGAATCCTAATGATTAATTTAGTTATGTGGTTCACTAAACTGATGGCATTTGCATTCAGTTGCATATTTTTTCTTTGGCAGCCTGATGGAAATATTGACTGAGGGTTTTCTTTGATTTGATGATATTTTAATTATTATTTTGGGAAACTTATCAGTGAATAACTTATCTAAGGCTGTCAGAATATCTATTATAATCACATCTGGTCTTGCTATTTTTCTTCTTCATCTTGCTCAATGCTACCCTCAGATTTGAATCCTATGGGTCCTTCCATGATTTTATGCATTTCAGATTTCTTTTCTGTGGTGTCATAGAAGAGCTCACCAGTTTGTTCTGTATTTGTAATATCTTTTCTTTTTTTTCATTATGATGCTTTGCTTATAATACTTGAGTTATTAATAATGCCATCATATCAACATCTATATCAATTGGAAATAACTGTTGATATCATGGCTAAGGCTTATTAGACAACATCAAAATTTTTTTTTTCACTCATAAATCACAAAGGAAGTAACACAGCAAATTCTGGCAATTGTGAGAAAGAACAAAGCAATAATTATTGACAAAACAGGATCGTCATCAATAAACTGAATGACAGCACTTCAAAGAACAATAGAAAAATATTCACTGAGGAAGAAATTTCAGTAAACTTAAATAATGCTTAAAGGTTAAATCCACTTTGGCAGGAAGGGAGACAAGCTGCTGCCACTGCTTAGAACACATCCATTAAGCTGAGGAGTGGGAATCTAATATCTTCAGAAATTGGTTAGCCAAGGATAATGAGTTCAATCCTTGATAGGACCACAAGAGTCAGCATAATTAAAAATTATGGTTTTTATTTTACCAGTGGATACATTTGGATCTACTATAAATACACAATATTTTAGCTTTTCTTTTCACTGCTATTACCACTACTTTACCCCTCTCCTTGACTTTGCTTTTGTCAATTTCTGCATCAACATGTTAAATATTTCTAGTCATTGGGGGAAAAAATTTATAATGCATAAAAGTTTTGCAATTTTTAACCTAAAATTTGTTTTAAAAAATTTCAATGCTCAGATTGTATGTTATTCTTGCAAATCAAGAAGAAAGGGATGATCATTGGTCAGGAATTGAAGCAAATATTACTGATAGAATAGAACTATTCTATGAAGAATTATAAATTTGTAAATGGTAAACTTTAAGTTCAAAGAATAAAGAATATGTCTTCTTTTATACATTTTTTTAAGTGTATGAATTGTTTTTTTTAACCTCTGTTTCTAAATAACAATGTACATCAGGAAATATCCATAAATTCTACCTGATAAAGAATGATTTGTATGTTGAAGCACTTTCAGGGTACAGTGGTTCACAATTTTCATGTTAGAATAGCAAAGCAAAAACTATTTAAAGTTAACAGTAAATTAGATTTCTTTAATTTCAGTTCTGAAATTTTTGCCTGTTGCGTGACGTGAAAAAAGAAACCACCAGACAACTGCTGATTCTATTTTTTAAGCATCAAAGTTTTTAGCCATACAAGAATTAACTTTTAAAAAAAAAAAAATCTCTTTAACTGAGACATACATGAGAATCATCTAAAAAAAATATTACCTCCCAAATTTAGTTATCTTAATTTTCAACCAAACTAGTAGTTGCCAACTATTATTAATTTGATTTTTTGTTTTTACACAGACAAGTCATATCAACAGCAGTAATATTATCTTGAATTTTTATTATTATGGGATAAAGCATTGTCCACTCCAGTTACCAGATTAGTTGACTTTCTAAAGCCAAGTATGACTAAATTTAAATTTTGGTATTTTTTACTTTTTAAAATAGGTTAGACAAATTTGAGTTACAAATAAGAAAAAATTCAATTTAAAATTTAGTTATGTTGGGCTTTCAAATTTAGCCCAGTTTGATTTGTGTTATATAATGATTAATTTTTGACTAGTATTTCTTTCTATCTTCATTTCAGTTACTTTTTATTAGAGTAATTAGTGAATAGTGTCACAATATGGTTAGTATTGTAGCATACCTAAGGATGATAATGGAAGAAATACAGTAGTAAATATTGGATGTTGGTTTGCAGTTGGAGATTCTTTGTAGAATTCACTTGATTCACTTCTAGCAGTTAACTACTACTTCTATGTGCCGATGGCAAATCTTATATGTGTTGTTCTTGTCCTAAGTATTATCATTCATTATGAACCTTTGTGTGATTATTCTATTCAGTAATCTTCCCCAGGTTACAACAGTTAGATTTGTTGATCTATAACAATTAATTGAATGGGTAGAGAAACTGTTGAATCTTGATAAGGTTCCCAGCTTAAAAGAGATACAAGA
The DNA here is from genome assembly GCA_903632075.3 of Acanthosepion pharaonis. Lineage (NCBI taxonomy): Eukaryota > Metazoa > Mollusca > Cephalopoda > Sepiida > Sepiidae > Acanthosepion > Acanthosepion pharaonis. The sequence goes on along the minus strand of CAHIKZ030000385.1, from coordinate 197,711 downwards.
CTGAATCAAATCAAGAGATTATTTTTACTTCCAGCCAATGATTTTTACTAATGGCCATAGAAAAACAATCTCTAGTTGTTTTTAATTTTTTTAATGTCATACAGCTTCATTCCTTTTCTTTATCATCTGTGAATTGCCATGCTTTCTTGTGAAAGATAGTGGAGTGGTTACCTATGACTGTCTCCATGATTTAGAAATCAGTTTTCATTCTTTTAGATTGGTTGTCACCCAAGGCTAGAAAGCCTATTCTATCCTACTATTTAACCCATAGCTGGAGGCAGAAGAGATGGATTGATACTTTAACAATAAACTTCTGTTTAATGGAACTGACACTCTATCTTCCATGATATGTCTTTTCCCTGATTCACCAAAGAAAGTACTCCTGATGCCATTCAATTGTTGACCATTATATTACATCATGGCGAAACAGAAGTGGTAAGAGATGACATCAGATGAAAGAATAGACTTCACTCACTTATGCAATATATTAAGTGTTGATTGAAAATTTCAAAGCCAAAATAAAACAGAATTGACTGATTTTAATGTTTACCTTTATCTGTGGGTCTATTTTCTTCTTTATAGCATCAAATTGCCAACATACTTAGACTCATGTAATGCAGTATTAGATAAATTCTACAGAAAGACGTTTTTTTTTTCTTCTCCAGGAAGTCAGTCTAATGATAGGAAGAGTCTCACTGTTGCTTCTGAAATAACATCCAAGATCTTCATCCTGTGAAGAGAGCAAGTAGAGAGGATGCAATTGTTAGGTAAATGACCATTAAGCTTAAAGCCATATTGTCTAGTGTGGTTTCTTTTATGTACTATGTCTCTTCAGGATGTGCGTGATCAAGGCACTCCACGAATTCCTATCTTTTTTAGCTCTAAGCAATATTAGTCCCCTTACAATCCCTGCCAATCCCTGTTCTGTCAGCCATTTACAAAATTTTGTTAGACAGGTTACTGTCCCACTTGCCCTCAGTGTGAATATCAAATTATCCAAGTCCTGATATGTCTCAAAAATTTCAATTGTCTCTTTCTGATTGTAAGTATACATGTCTTTATTTTCCCTATTTTCTTTAAGACTTCCACCTTTATCTGCCTATGGTATTTTGTCAGTAGAAGCACATCTCTATTGCTTCATGTCTCCTTTTCATCTGTGAGGAAATTGTTCAGCATTTACTGCCATATAGGATATATTTGTATATATGTTGTTGTCAGCACAACATTTTTGCTTTATTGATATTACATAGAAGTTCAGCACTTTTTTCATTTTGTTTTGCATGAAATTTTCTTTCTTAGATTTTGAAAGGCATCTTTAATTATTCCAATGTATCTAAAATGTGACTATTGTAACAAATAATATCTTTAGTTGTGCATATCATAATAGAACAACAAACCTTTTCTCATCATTGAAGAGAGCTTTGATATTTTTAAACAGCTGTATTATCAAAGAATATATTCTTTGCTTTTATTTTGCTATCTGAAATTAATTTGTTTTGTAATAATTTAATCAAATCACAAGACTTACATTGTTCTCTTTGTTAAGTGATAAATCTTTGTCTCTCTTTTTGAAAGAAGCAATTCTTGCTTTTACTTTGTGACTTGGTTTTCAACTCAAAGTCATTGATATTAGTTTCATCTGTAATTATAAACTGCAATGGGAAATAAATTCATATCCAACATTGTTCAGACACTCAAATATCTTTATACATTTGGTGTTGTCAGTACAACATTTTCACTGATTGATTCTTCAGTCCTTGTCAGGTTTTTTTTTCTAAGCATAGTTTAGATGCGGCACAAAGCCGAAAATATAGAGCACCTAGTGATGATCAAACTCCCTATTCAGTCATAATTGATCTAGCAAGACAAACTTGCTAAACATTATACTACATCAAAGTTCACAAATGATTTTCTGAGTATAGTTTAGATGTGGCACAAGGCTTAAAGTGTGGATCACCCAGTGAGGTTCAAATTCATTATTCAGTTGTAAGTGACCCATTGAGACCAGCTTGCTAACCATTACACCACGCTGAAGTTCCTGAGTCCTTGTGAAATCTGTAGAAATAAAAAAAGAAAACAGGTTACTTCTTACTTTCAGGTGTCAAAAATTGTTCATTAATGTACCCACTGAACTGTTATCTATTTTCACAACACCAGGTACACTAAGTGCCCAGATGGTTGCAAACAATACCAACAGGTGGGAATATCCACAACACCAACTTTGCTATGCAAAGAAAACTACATAATAGCCCATCTCATGCATGCAGTGTAAATGAGATTAGGAAAATAGATAAGATGAGTGCAAACATTACACAGCTGTCCAACATGCTTTTCCTCATTTCTTACATTGTTTTTGACCCCTTAAACCTTACTCAGTTGCTGAAATGCTCCTGTCTGATCTGGTGCTTCTGCTATATATCTAGTGATTCTTGACTAAATCCATAGAAGAATCTGCAATATTATTGGTCCTGACTTGGCATCTCAGCATCAATCCCTTTCCCACCAAAATGATGTAGTGTCTGTGTGTCTTTTCTATAAGTATTTTCATTGCAATTCTGATAGCTTTCCTGCTTTGAAAATCAGCATGGATTTTTGCTTGTAATTGAACACTAAACTGGTACTAATGAGAAATTGGCAACTATCTTGATCATCTGGCACCAGGATATGAGTTGTACATTTCAATATAAAATATACAGAATTGTCTTTGTTTATTCTTTAATTACTTTGAAAATGCAGAATTTGATAGTTACTTATCATATTGAACAAGGACACCTGCTGTAGAGTGATAATCAAGAAGCATAACTTTTTTTCTCAGTTTCTTTCACTCTTAGTCCCCCTCTTTGGATCTTAGTCACTATTAGCAACTTGCTTGCAATGAAAACTTTGAATTTCCATATCACACTTTCTCATTGATAACACTGCTCAAAAATTTAATTTCTGCGCTAGTTTAATCTTGACATCCCTCATGCGTAAATCACATTTTGCACTGTCCCTTTTACTCACCGCTGGATTTTATCTTCTTACAGTTAATGGTCAGTCTTAATGATTATAATAAGAATCATTGTTATCATCATAATGGTGTTATCATTAGTATTATTATCATTACTGCAATCATCATTACAAATTATTTTGATTGGTCAATAATAAAGTACTTTGTAATGGTTGGTATCTATTGCAATATTAAAAGTTTGTATAAATGAATGGCAGAACGGAAACAAAGAGGAATGGTAAAGTGTAAGAATTTACTTAGAACAATAAAAGACAGGAATATGACAGGGAAGGGGAGCTATGATTGCTCACATCCTAAAAGGACTTGGCATATAAAAAAAGAATTATCTTTCTTGCATTGGTAATGTCAGTTATTATGACAATGATGGTCTTTTCAAAGAGGTTTATGAATCTTTGTCAGGGCAGTGCATAATAATAATAACATTTTTGTTTTAATTAATCACCTAATGCAAGACTGAAGAGCCACACATGGTAGAGGGCTGCAGATTGAGGTTGTTGTATGAATGTTAGAGGAGGAAGCAAGAAATGCAGATTATGAGAATATATATAGGAAAGATAACAGTTAACTCTAGATTTGAAGTGATTAAGATTGTAGTGCTTAGTGTTATAAAATAAAATAAGACATATCTCGGCTGATTTACAAGCAAATAAACTAACATGCTCAAGAGCGAGAGCCAGATGTGAACGGAACAAGGCCTCGTCACAAAATGACCATTATCTTCGTTTACGCATGTTCCCGACGCACGAGTTCTGGTCAAAAAATAAAATAATATTTTAAAGTGTTTCTATTTTTCGACCAATAAAAATGCTTCCCTCCTAATTATACTCATGTTGTTTTTCGAGCCTGTTAAGCCATAAAAAAACGCCATAAAAGGGGTCACACAGAAGTACAACGGGGTCAACAGGAGGCCAGGGAAGAGACCTGTCATGGTCAGGCTGAGCGGTCAGCAGCAGCCAGCAGCAGTAGCACCCCGCCAACCAGCAAGAACTACTATGAGAGATCAACCCAGATCTTCAGCCAGCCTATTAACTATAGCTGTCACAAATCCACTTGTTCCTATTGAAATAAATCACGTAAATCTATTTCTGCTGTTGTCGTATTTCTTTCTTGCAACCATACGCTTGTCTATAACATTTGGAAGCATCCACTCAGGAATTTGTTTCACAAAGTAGCAGTTCCTGCTGTCCAATGAAACTTCTTTCTTAGTAACTGAATATGAAGGGAATGGAGATGATTTGTCCCAGTGTATGTAGCATGGCAGGTCTGAGCTGTGAAAGTCTGAACTGATGGAAGTAATGAATGTGGCTCATCAGAACATTTGCCATGGAAATAGCAACAGAATAGTGAAAGGTTTACATTGTTTCACTTGTGAGAAAGACGTTCTACAGTGGAAAATAATTCTGGAAATTATATTTAAATACTCACATGTGAAGATCTAATAATAGTAAGCAAATATCTGAAGAAAATATAAGTTTCATTTATTGCCTCATCATGCGGAATCAAGTAAATAATACATTTAGACTTGAAAATATGATGACTTTAGAACTACAGTGTTTCAGGTTTGCAGAGCTCAAGTTTCAAAAATATCTTCTGTCATGATAAATCTTGGTTGAAAACTTCACACCAGGACTCACTTGAGCCAATTATCTTTGCCAATAACCATCAAAATAACACAAATTGAATTTTGTTAATAAGATGAAGAACTTATTTCAAAATCCTTTTAGTCTAAGCTAATTGGTAGTCGAGTGTCTCTTCAAACAATATCTGGTGCATCAAACTGTGAAGAGCTTGAGAAATGGTAGTTTACTGAAGAATGCTGAAAAAGAACCAAAAAAACGTCTCTTCATCCTCTACTATTGCTGCTAATAGATTCTGATATTTATGCTTGCATGGTGGGACACACCAATTAATTTTCATCTGAGCCATATACACAATTATCTGCAAAAGTTATCCTCTTATAACCAATATATTCAACTGCCATGAATATCAAGTATCAATAAGGAGAGGTAATTATTGTTTGTACTGTGCTGATTCATGTGTTAAGCCAATTGATTTTGGGTGTTGGGATACTCACATTCATTGAATTTATGATTATTATCTTATAAAAAAGTTGTTACAAATCTATCTATCTATCTATCTATCTATCTATCTATCTATCAAAATCAATAGTTTCTGTCTGAATTTCTGGAATGAGGAGTTATCATTATTTATATGTGAACTATTATCTTCATCTTTCTTGTTGTTATTAAAACTTTTTTGGTCATTGTGCTCTCCGACCTTCATCAGGTGATTGTCAATTTGGGTAACCGACAGGAAACTGAACTGAACCATTTATCTAATAAAATGGGGGTAGATTTTTCTCATTTCTCTGCCCTTGTCTAGGGATATCTCACCTAATTCTTATTTTAGTACTTCTCAGTTATTGCTTGCCCCATTTCCATTGAGTCCAAGTACACACTGCCCAGCACTTGGATTGAACTCACAATTATTATTCTGTTAAATTCATGTACTAGTGCTTTAATGCACTAAGCTCACTTACAGAAGAATAGTCTAGTTCATGATCACGATCTATCTATCTATCTATCTATCTATCTATCTATCTATCTATCTATCTATCTATCTATCTATCTATCTCAGTCTGTGTTTATCTACCTTGGTCTGTTTCATGTCTATTTATCTCAGTCTGTTTCATATAGATCTATCTCAGTCTGTTCATATCTATCTATCTATCTAAAGCCTGGTCAGTACCTTGATGGGTGGCTGCTTGGGTATATCAGGTGCTATAAGCTTGGGTGTGTTGGTGGCGTAATGGATAATGGCTTGGAATAGTTAATCAGAGAGCTGAGTTCCAATTGAGGTACATTATATTCACTTACACACAAGTACACCCTTAGCAAAGGCATGAATCCATGTCTTCTCCCCACAGCTATGGATTAATTAGTAAGACTTGTATTACTAAATCATTTTTATCTAAAAAAAAACTTACTCTAAAAATATTTTCTGGCTTTAAATAACCTGCAAAGGGTTGATAAACCATAGAAAATGAATCAATCAAAAGAGAAAATTATCTAACTATCAAAAAACTGATTCAACATATAATTTTAAAGAATAAACAACAATAAAAAATACTTGGAGATTGGATTGACAAGCAAGAAGACATGATTGATTTTTGTTCATATTTCAATGTTCTCAGAATGTTCAGAACTTTATGAATAAATGTTGAAATATAAACAAAAAAGCCAAATTTTCTTCCTTTGCCAATCAGATATTGATTAACTCGATATTTTTTGGTTTTGTTTTGTGTTGGCATTCATCCATATGAAATATATAACAATGCACATGCAAACACTTGTACATAGACATTTACATATGTGCATAGACATATCTATGCATGCACTAATATATATATATATATATATATATATATATATATATATATATAGGGTGCAATGGGTAAATTTTGGTTCTAATGATGGTTTCTCCTGCAAAGGTGAATGCTGGTTCAAATTAGAATATAAATATACTGTTTAAAATAAACGGAGTGTCTACTCAAATATGGATATCCACTAAAAATAACATTTAAAGTGATATATATATATATATATATATATATATATATATATATATATATATGTGTGTGTGTGTGTGTGTGTGTGTGTGAGAGTGCGTGTAGGTAGAAGATATTAGGAAAACTGTATTATTAGCTGACGTGTTTTGTCTAATGTGGACATTTTCAAGCCAAAAATGAAGAAGTTCACGTTGGATGAAAGATGTCGCCTAATAATACAGTTTTTTTATTGTCTTTTACCTTTATACAAATTGTCTTTTTCGACAGGTTAACTCTTAGAAATTTTTCATATATATATATATATATATATATATATAAGGTTTTAAGATAGGGATCATAATTAAATATTTAACAATTAAAATCAAATAATATAAACATAACCCTGATTAGAATAAAATAAATATAACCTAAGTCACCTTTTAACTGACACTTCATCAAAAGTCAATCATAGGTAATAAAATACTTACTACTGAAGGGATGTTTTTTTTTAAGTAGGATTTTAAAATTGGAGTGAAGACAAGAGGGGGCAAAATTATTATTATTATCCATATATATATATATATACACACAAAATACACATACACACACATATGTGTGTATATATATATATATATATATATATATATATACACACACACACACACTATATATATATATATATATATATATATATATATATAAATAAATAAAAGACAATAGGAAAACTGTAATAGTTGTTGACGCATTTCGTCTGATGTGGACTTTTCAAGGCAAAAATGAAGATGAATTTATTAAACAAAGTAACTAATAATAACAAAACAAAATGTCCTTAGCAACTGGAAAAATTTAGGGAACGCTATTTTCATACTGTTAACTGAAAATTACATCAATTATTGTCAAAATTTTGTTTTGTTATTATTAGTTACTTTGTTTAATAAATTCATTTCATTTTTGCCTTGAAAAAGTCCACATCGAATAGAATGTGTTGGCAACTATTACAGTTTTCCTATTGTCTTTTACATTTATAAATATTGTCTTTTTCTATAGGTTAACTCTGAGAATTTTTTTATATATGTATATATACACACACAGACAGAAAATAAAATTGTAGCCCCCTCCCTCCAGTGAAAAAGACGTTGCTTTTGACTTGTGCACACTATGTGGCTATAATAGATATTTGCTATAAAATTTTAAGTCTTCAGCTATAGCTAGTGATGCAGTAACACATAATTCTGCAATGTGTGTGTCTGAATCCTGCCGAGGGTGAAGCATGCTGTGATAAGTTTCTGAGTGGAGAAAGAGTTCAGTGAAAGTAGGTGTCACGCTACAGAAACATACATGTGCTTCTTTTCTTCAATTAGAGTCATTTGAGAGGGATCAGATTGTGAGCCTGGAAGTTACTGAATAGACATTACAGAGAATTGTTGCATATATTGGATGTGACTTGTTGCCAGGAATTGGGCCCATGTCTAGTGAAGATGTTGCTCCCCAGGTCTACGATGCATACACAAAAGAACATCATTTGCATGAAGACAGAGCCTGCTCTCATCACTGAACCCTACTAAGTGTTATTTTATGATGTTGCATCATAAGTCGAAATGTGTTGGAGATAATCCTGCTGTAAACAATTCCCAACAGTCTCTCTTGGCAATCCTTAGGCTACATTTTCTCTCATCTGTTCTGTGGATTTATGCCACATCACTTTACAATTGTTACTGGTAACATATAACCCAATACTGCCTGTTGCATGGTCAGGTCATTGGTGATTAAACTGGTTTCTCCACCAGTTTTTTTTATTTATAAATGAAAATGATATGTTAATCATTAATTAATCATAGCTAAGGATCAGAATCTCAATAAAGCCCAGACATATATATTTATTATTCCAGGATCATTTCCCCACTTATTCAAGATGATCTTTGCCCTTTTTAATCTTTTAACTTTCTCTTCTGGAGGAACAAGGTACCTCCCAAGTTTCATGTATGATTTCATTTTTGAAGTCTTTTTTTACTACTACTCTTTGGACTATCATAGCTGAAGCTGCTCTCTCAGATGCCAAACATCTTATGGATTGAATTGGATTTTTTCTAATTGATCTCTTTTTAGCTATAAGTTCAAATGATGATCTCTCTTCCTATTCTGACCTCCTGATCCAGTTTTCCTCTCTACTCTTCCCTCTTTTTTAAATTTATTCACCGTTCTCTTGATGGTTCTTGAATGGACTTTGAAGATGGAAGCCAGAGTATGAATGTTGGTACCATTACGGAAAGCCCGAATGATCTTTTTCCTCTCATCATTGCTCATTTAGGTCTGACACAAAAGAGTTTTAGCCTACTCTCTTTTTATATGAATTATGAAAGGGTTTTTTAGTGATTCATATGACAAATGGCGTCAGGATGGCTAAACATCTTAACTGAAAACCTTAAAAAAAAACTCAATCAGTTTAGTGTTTTTTACATATTAAACATTTTGTGGAATGGATAATTATGCTGTTACAAGATTTGGAGAATTTTGCTGTTACACCAGATATATATATATATATATATATATATATATATGTGTGTGTGTGTGTGTGTTTTTTGAATAATAGTGACAAGTTCTGTCTGTCCAATTTTTAACTAATTTTTAAAAATTTCCAAATTAGTTGTTTTATATTATATAAAATGACATTATCTTTATAAATCTATAACATTGAATAAGGTATCTTTCTCTATAGGTGATTATATATTAAAGTGTAAATAAAAAATTAAAAAAATGCAAGAAATGAAGTTTGACCATTTAAATGATGCTTGAGTGATTTGAAATAGGTCCCAGCAAACAAGGGAATGTCAAAATTAAACAAAAACAGTTATATAAACATATACAAAAGCACAAACATTGAAAATGAATGTAGTAATATTTGAAATTAATTGAAAGTGAATAGGGAATGAAAAACTTTGGTAAATTTAGTGAATTTTGAGAAAAGAATGGGATTGACAGAACTTGCACATATTAATCAACCAAACCTGTTTAAAGAATTCTTTTGCCTAAATATGCACACCTATATATATATATATATATATATATATATTTATTTATTAAGAAATAAATAATACCTTACATAGATTGCACAACTCTGCGAATTATGAAATGGACTAAGTCCGACAATTATTTTAATATATTTTCTATATTTATGTTTATTTTTAGAGATACAAAAATTTAAATAAATGCTCTGCATATAATAAACAGTAAATGTTGTTAGTATTGTTTATTATTAAATATTTGTATCTATAAAAATAACATAAAAACAGAAAATATATGAAAATATATATATATATCTTACTTATTATAAAACGCAGATTGTGTGTGTGTGTGTGTCTGTACGTTTATATATTGGATCGGATTTCCTATATTTTTCAACCGATTTCAACAAAACTTCACAGGACTACGTAAAATTACCTTGTGGTGGTTCTGACAGCGCCAAAAATTGGAAAAACACAATTGGTTTTGCACAAAATCAATTTGAAAACACGATAAAACACGATTCTGTTGCCATAATGAAGGGGGGACAACTCATATCGAGTTATACTTATTATAAAACCCAGGTTGTTTGTGTGTGTGTGTGTGTGTGTGTGTTCGTTCATATATAGGATCGGATTTCCTACATTTTTCAACCGATTTCAACAAAACTTCACTTTTTTTTGGCAGGTAGTGTTTCTTATTGTCTTTCACACTTTTTTACTTTATTTTTACATTCAGAATGCTTTAAAAATTCCATTTACAAGACAATTCTTTATAATAAAATTCTATTCAATCGGTAGACTCATAACGATTGAAAACAATGTTTTTATTTGAGTTTGGGTTTGACCAATTCATAAAAAAAAAACAAAACAAAAAAAAACTAATTAAGACATGCATGTCCGTCAACCTTAAACAATAATCTTTGTCAATTTTATTTTTCAGTCTTTATGATGGTCGATACTTGATCTATCTCTTACTGTTACATCCCTGGGCAACGCCGGGCTCTACTGCTAGTATGTATTTTATGATATCTTTCCCATTTTCAAATAGGGTGTTGAGTATTGTGCTCAGAGTATTGGATAAACTGTCCATAGTTAATATTTCGTTATTGTTTGTTCAAGTATTTTTCAACCATCAGAGTCATTATCAAGAACCGATGTGGTGTTTGTGTGGTAGTTAGAATTCCTTTGTTTACATCCTGGGATTCTTTGGGAAGCTGGTCATGGATGTCAACACTAGATGGCAACAGTCTGTTTCATGATTGAGTGCAATCTTCAGGCTCAAAGCTTGCATTCAGGCATGGAACAGACTGTTGGCACTTGGTTTTGACCTCAGCATACACATTTATATTTACATATGCTCTATCCCTGATATCGAGCCCTTTTATGTATAAGTATATCATACCTTAAAACTGTATTTCTATTATATATATATAATGCCTCACTGATAGCTTAACTTGGAGTTTCATGCACAATGCAATCTTCAGGTGCTGAATATAGAATGACTGTTGCATAATTTAAATTTTAATAAAAATATCTGGTGACTGCAGTGTTGGTGCAGGTATATATTATACTGGATTACAGTTTTTTAATTTAAAAAGTATATTTGGCATTTAAACAGGGTTTATATATATATATATATATATATATATATATCCTTATTTTCCATGAATTTTTTGATTTGATTTTATTTTTGTTCTTAATTTCCCAGATATGTTCAGAAAGCATTGTGCTGTCCATGTATTTACTATTTGTAAAGGATGTTTTGTGTATGTATTTTTTTTGTTTCCATGCTCCTTCAGCTACTCCTATGTATATTTTTTCCTTATTATCTGCTGATTTTATAGTGGCTTGGTATATTATATTGTTCTCTAAGCAATTGCATGTGGGTTTGATTTGTGCTGGTGGTTTGTTGGTTGTTTTCCTGTTGTTACTTTATTTTGTAATGTCAACACACATTGCCACTTGTCAACGAATACTCATCACTTTTGTAATGCTCATTGTAGCAGATACAACTGTAGTACACCATTGAACAATCGAATTAGTCTCACACTAATAGTACTTGTTTGATAATACTTGCTTTAATAGTAATCTGTATAATGATCTGAATAGAAAAATAGTATAGCGAATAGAGTAGAGAATAGCTGTCTGTATAGTAATAGAGGATAGAGTAGAAATAGTGATTGTTTAGATAAACATGCTACTTTCTACTTATATGTTACCTCTATGGTCACATGATCTACTTAATTCAGTAATGGGATCACTTGTATATTCTTACAGGCAATCTATGTTCAAACTCAAGTGTTGGCAATGACACTTAATTCCTATATAACACTTTTACATATTGGTTATCAAAATTGAAAGCCATTAGCCTTATGGCTCATCTTAATATTCTGGAAGATGTAACTTTCAGTAATTCTTTTTCTCATCTTAAAAATGGATTCTAGAGTCTTATGCTAAGCCTTCAACAAGAAATTTCTGTCCAATAAAAATTGACAAGCCCTACTAGTACTCCAAATTATAACTAGAGCATCTGTACTTGAGTAATTAGATGAATGCTTTTGAAAGAAACATCACTGGGTTCCCTCCTTGGTTTCTTTTTAGCTGCCGCATCCTTTCAGGACATAGGTAATCATGACTCTCCACTACCTACTATCTCTTGTAGCTCTTAATAAGTTTCATCCCTCTGCCACCTCCCCCAGACCATGTTCTGTCATCCACTTGCTTAAGCCTGCCAGGTATGTCATGCATTGCTTTTCCTTCTCTCACTTTCCCTCTATTCGACCTGTGAGTATCAGATTCTCCAGGCCCTCCTTTCTCATTACATGTCCCAGAAACTTCAGCTGCTTCATGCTGATGTTAAGTATAACCCTCCTCCTTGTTTGCATCCTCTTGAAGACCTCATCATTGCTCACACACTTGTTCCATAATATTTTTAGCATCCTTCTGTAGAACCACATCTTCATCACCTCAAGTCTCTTCTTCATCCTTGAAGAGACTTTTCAACATTCACTGCCATAAAAGAGGACAGATATCACATAACAGCTCAGTACTCTTTTCTTTGTTACCAAAGAGATCCTCCTGTCTTGCAATACTCTGGCGAGCTTTTGGAATGCATCCTTGGCCATCCCAGTACATCTATGGATCTCAGTGTTGCACTTGCCATCCTGTCAAAACACTTCCCAGATATTTAAACTTCTGCACCTGCTTTGATTTTAGTGTCAACGACCTGAAAATTGCATTTCAGGCTCATTCTTATGCTGATGACCATTCATTTTGTCTTCTTGTAGTTTATGCTTAGTCCTTTCTTCTCGCTCTCCTTCACTACCTTCCGTCAGAGGTTTTGTAATTTCTTTTCCCCACTGTTGTAGATTTCATTCATTATTTCTGTGATCTTGTCTATGCAAAGTCATATAAGACTGTTAGCATTTCTGTTACAATTCCATCTGGCCCTGCTGCATTGTTTCTCTTCAGTTTGGTCATTGCAGCCTCTTGATGAGCATGTCTTCTGTCCTGTTAGGTGCTTTATTTGTTTATGCATATCTCCTTTGTTGGTGGTACTCAATCTCTCTATTTCTGCATATTTTTTGTTTAGCCTCACTTCTTTAGCCTGCCTGCATTTGGTCCTTATTTCATTGTGTAATTTTCTGCATTCTGTTTCATATCTTGGCAGAGTTTTCTGTCTACTTTGCATCATGTCAAGAATCTCATCTGTAGCCTTTCCATTTTTTTCTTCTTTGTTAATTCTCCTTTGGGATGATATTATTTTCTGATGTCCCATGTATCTCCTTTCACATTGTTCATATATTTTTCTCTCAGGTTCACTTCACTCAGAAGTTTGTTGTATTACAGTTTGGGTGCTGTATTAAACTTCTTCAATTCCACAATTTCACTCTTAGTTTGCATATAACAGGGCTATGATCACTTCTGCAGTCAGCACTTGCGTAAGTTTCGCAGTGAATCATTGCATTCCTGAATCTTTTGTTGATAGTTATATTAGTCAATTTAGTTTCTTACTTTCTCTTCCTTGATTCCTCAATGTCCATAATCATCTTGGATGTTCTTGGAACCATGTGTTGGCTATTACCTGGTCATTGGCTGTGCACCATTGCATCCATTTTTCTCCACATTCGTTGCAGGTTCCTAGTCTGAATTTTCCTGCAATATCCTCTGCTCTCTCCTTGCATACTTTGGCATTTAGTTCTCATTTAGTTGTCATTTTTCTCTCTGCTTGCATAAATAATCCTGTGCTCATCATTGACAAAATCTCCATTGTGTGGCTATCTGGTTTCACATACACCTAGGATGTTGATTTTAAGCCTGCTCATCTCTTGTTTCACATTATCTCACTGGTCACAGTTGTTCAATGTCTGAACATTCCATCTCACAAGAATTATTTTATGTTTGATGTGAGCAGTCACAAGATAATGGCCCAGTGACACCTGTTGCTCATGTTTTCTTTTCTGGGCGAGAGATAGGTTACAAGGAATTTTATCCCCTTTACATCGTTTATGCTGCAGTTGCTGCATGATGGTCAGGTGACACCTGTTGTGCATGTTTGTTTTTACCAGGTGAGGAGTTAATTCCCATAGACTTAACCTTCTTCACTCCATTAGGTTTCATATTGTCTGTGTTGTTAGCCATGATATGTCTTGGGATTGATAGTGGAGTGTTTTCCCGTTGCCTTCTCCATGATGGTTTATGGAGACACCACCTCTAATTAGCTGACCATTGGCTCAAACAGTTCCTTCACCCTTTGTTAAGTCTTGTTTTTTGTTCTACTGGCTTGCTAACGAGCTGCCTTACTCAGAAGAACTTGGAGTGGGGTAGTTGGTTTGATTGCTGACATTTTAACTGGAATACTTACCATTAAGGTGAGGGAATAGAATAATTTTTTTTTTTTTTAAAATAACTTAATGTAAGTTTCATTGCCCCCCTATTAAAACAATATGTGATACATGGAGACACCATCGTGGAAAAAGCAATTCTTAGTAGTTACAATAGGAACTGCCTGTTAAATCTTGCTAAACTCGAATCAATGGTCATTTACTGAAATGTTGTGGCTGAGTTTCACAGAATAAGTCTCCATTTCAAAGACCACTGCTCTGTGGTTGGTTAGTTTTGGGGGTTGAGGATTCTTGCATGCCATAGTGACTGGCTCCTACCCAAATATTGAGAATGGTGACTTTGCATTTCAAATAAAATAAGACAAAAGAAAAGGAACAAAAACACATTACTTCATTTTCATGCCCTCTTTTATCGAGTCTCAGTAGTTACAAAAAAAGTCCAACTAAGATTCATTACACATGCTATGTACATTTAACTTTTTTCATTTTTTTTTTTTTTTCTAACTGGTCTGAAAATTCAAATTCAAATTAAAAAATAATATATGAATGGGCTAAGATTTCCAATATAGAATTTTTATTGGCAGCCATAGTTAAGGTAACATCCTCTTTGAGGTCAAAAATCTTAATAACAGGGCTTTTTGCAAAATCATTTTTCAAATTATCAAATGCTGTTTGTTGTATATTGGTTCACTTAAATTCTATGTTCTTTTTTCTAAAACTTGACAAAAGCTTCAGTTAGTTTTGAATATTTGGGTAAGTATTTACTATGAAAATTTACAAAACCCAAAAAGGAATCTAATTCTTTTTTATTGGAAGGAGGAGACACCTCTAATAATTTCTGTGTCAAACATGGGTCTGGCAAAATTCAGTCTTTTGAAATTTAGTAGATAAGATATATTTGTTCACAATTAAATACACATTCATTTTCATTAGTAGTCATTCCAGATATCTTTAGTCTATATAATACCTGGCTGTTTTTTTCTTTCAGCTCTTTTACATTGGTTGCACGCAAACATATATCATCTTGATATATATTATTATATTTTGATGTGCATCCTTAAAAGATTTTCTACTGATTTCTGAAAGATAGCAGTTTTCACCCTTATAAGGTATACAGGTTCATTTAAGCAGTCCAACTGTGGAATTAATAGTGGTGATTTTCTTAAATTTATCACCATTTTGAATTAGACAGTATGTACTTTTTAGATCAATTTTCCTAAAGCATTCCATTCTTGTTAATGAATGTAATATATTTTCAATGTTTTCAGATAGAATAAGAATCCGGACAAATATTATGGTTTACATCTATTTTATAGTCACCAGAAGATACTATTTGGTTTTCTCAGAACTACTATAGGTGATGCCCATTTACTTCCACCCAGGGAAACATGTTCCAAAATACCTCGCTCAACCATTTTCTATATTTTCAACACTACCATGTATAATAAGTGAATTGGAAGTCTGCAAGATTTAAAATATGAGTGGTTATAATTTTCTTTCAATTTAATATTTGGTTTATAATCTCTTAAGATTCCATTTTCTGGATTAACTGAATTCATAACAAGAATTAGACATGTGCTGTTAACCTTAAACACATCTGTTCCTATTAAGCCATGGCTTTTAATACAGTTCACAACTATAACAAAAACAATTTCAATCCTGGTGTTCATTTCAAATGTTCCTTCAAAGTAATATCTTTATGCATGACCCATCAAACTGTCTTAATTTTAAATGACTTTTGTATAAATTTGGTTTACCCATTTCTTCACAAACGTTCTTTGGAATTAGTGCTACATTGCTGCTGATATCCACTTACATTTTTAAATTTACCCCATTCAATTTTATTTTGGGGTTGATTTAACAAAATCAACCAAACCAATCAATTTTATTTTCATGAAGGTATTTTCTTTCTTATTCTTTTGAATTGAGAAAACATTAGTTTCACTTTTTAAAGTGTCTGCCATTTTTCATGGCACTCTTTACATACATCGACTGAAAAGTATTTTTCTTTTTACATATCTGTCCTCATACTGGACATTTTTCTCTGTTTGTTGAATGCTCATAATTACAATATTTGCATTTTACTATTGTTTTCTTTATCATGTAAGTGTCCATAATTTCATGTTGTTTTTTCAATCAACTCTTCTTGTATAAATTCGATACATGCTTCTAACAACATTTGGTTTAATTGCAACCATTTTAACATTTTCAAGCTATGTGAAGTATTTCACAAATCTTCTATCAGTCTTAGATGAACCAATTTCTCTTCAATAGTCATTTATTAGTGTCCTAAATGTTGTAATTCACAATATCTACTGGTGTCTTGTCGCCAGTGCAAATATTTCATAATGGGTTCTGTACATCTATTTTCTTCAAATTAATTTATTTATCAATCTATCGTCAAATTAATTTATCTATGTATACATCTATCTTCTTCATATTAATTTATCTATATATACATATATCTTATTCAGATTAATTTATCTATCTGTCTATCTTCATATTATTTTATCTATTTCATATTAATTTGTCTATCTGTCTTCATATCTATCTTGCTATCTTCTTCATATCTATCTATCTATCTATCTATAAAAGGCAGGATGTGTGTGTGTAATGAATGCACGGCTGCAATTTTTAACGGATTTGCACCAAAATTTACAAGCACATGCTCCAAGTTAGCGGAAAGGCCAAGACTGACTTTGCATTTCCCAACTCCCATTGATAGTGGAAATAATCGATTTTTTCATGCTTCTACGGCAGTTTTCATGTAGTTTGCAGTCATTTTCTACTGGCCAGAGTGAGAGCCTATAGCTGGCTGCCACGAATAAGCAGGAAGATTCTATTGGCTAGTGTGAGAGCCAACAGCCGACTGACATGAATGTTAACTAGCATGCTAGCATGCAAAAAAAAATCGATAGCTTCATTCGTCACAAGTGGGAAAAATTTAAATCTGCATGGCACTTTACTCCAATTGGCTCATTTGCTTGCTTAAACTCAACGTTGATTCTGATTCTGCAGAACTGGGTTGGATGTGAAAAAGTATTTGTTGTTAACATTCTTTTTTCATTTGGTTTTTCCAGTTACGAGTCCTTTTTTAAAGCTGATCGTTTTGTGTTCATTTTGTTTAGTTCTTTTTTTTTAACAGATTTAATGTTTAGTATAGAGCTTAGAAAAAATTTGCAGTGTGAGATAGGCAAGAAGTAAGGCATGTAGCAACATCAGCACAGCAAAGGGCACTCCTTTAAAGGCAAGGAAGGGCAAAAATATTTTAAGTCAAGTGATAGTAATTGCTGTATGAGTCGTACGATTTTTGAATCAAGCACGGGCAATGCCGGGCCATGCTTCTAGTATATATATATATATATATATATATATATATATATCTCCATCTATCTTCTTCATATTTGTCTATCTGTGGCTAGCACATGTAAGTAGAAGGGAAAATAATGATATAACCAAGATGTTGACTTCCTACATGAACTTAAAAGGTTAGGAAAGAAACTTCCCCGAATACAAGGAAAAGCAACAACAGTCAATGAATTTGAGAAGCATGAAAAACTGTTATTAAGAGAAAGACTTAAACTTCAGCCAAAAGTAATGCTAACAGTTTAGTCAATGAATGGTGAATCTTTCCTGTATGGAAATTGTTAATCTCACCATTATCATCAACCGATCTATTCATCACTATGCTTAGGTGTTGTTTAATTTCACATTTTAAACATTTATTTCTATGCTTATAAAAATAGTATATATGGGAAATATAGATATTTATTAAGCTTGACTAATTTTGGCAGAAGGCCAAACTGAACAAAAGGCAGTGTTGAAGAACGTTGTGCTCTATTAGTCGTTTCAGTGAAAGGGGAAAGCCTATTTATTTTAAAAATTAACATTTGAAATCCTTGCCTCTTTACTAACCACAAACACTGGCTGCTGTTACCTGTGTGATATATTCAACTATCTTAGTCAGCCAGGAGTCCATTTATACATATATTCTGTATACAAAGTATAATTTCTTATATTTCACACACAAACACACATATATATATATATATATATATGGCGGGTGAGTTAAGATAGAAGCCTGTATAATGGATCTTCTAGTTAACATTGATATTATAATTGTCATAATAGCTCCAAACAAACTAAGACTTGAGGAGTCAGTTTGCATTACATCTTCCCTCATCCTAATCAAGCCAATTAAAATGCTAATCACATCTGTGATTCCATTGCCAAAACTCTCCAAAGACAGTAGTCTTTGAGCTTCAAAAGGACAGCTATTAAGTAAATTCTTGTGATTACTTGGTTTGGAGTAATTGAAAGAAATATGGACACGACCAATTGTCCTTAGAGAGAAAGTCTTAAGCAGAGAAATGAGCAAACAAGTGAGAAAGAGAAAAAGGTAAATAAATAAGAGGGAGTGAAAGATGAATAGAAAGAGAAAAAGGTAAATAATTGCGAGAGAGAGAGAGAGAGACAAATAGAATGTGTGAAAGGTAAATAAGATAGCGGGAGAGACAAAAAGAAAGAGTGAGAGGTAAGAGATAAAGGTAAATAATAAGAGAGAGGGAGAGACAAATAGAAAGAGTGAGAAGTAAGTGAAAAAGAAAAAGGTAAATAAATAAGAAAGAGTGAAAAATGAATAGAAAGATTGAAAGGCAAGTTAGAAAGAATAAAGGTAAATAAATGAGAGAGAGATAGAGAGAGAGAGAAATAGAAAGAGTGAGAGGCAAAGAAAATTTACTTGGTGATTTAAATTATTGTGTCCAGTGTTGAGTGTGTCAGAGTTAACTCCTCCTTTAGTTCGTTAACCCTTTAACCAGGGGTCTCTCTTCCCTGGCTATAAATACTCCTGTGTCTGGAAGAAGAGAGCAAGAGAAAAAAGTGGGGGGAAACTTAAAAAGAGCAAAGGAGATGGTGGAAATTTCAAAACTTAGAAAAGGAGTCATGGAAAATAATGAAAGAAAAACAGGACTGGAAAAGGAAGAGAAAATTTGTAATAATGTGGCTGTCAAGAGAGGAGGAGGGAAAAAACATGAACAAAAGAATAAAGAAAAAGAGAAAAACTCAGTGGAAGAAGCCTGATCAAGAAAAAGAGAATGCTGATTTCAGGAGACAGATTGGAAAGTGGAAGGAAAGAAAACATAAAAGTTGTAAAAACTGGCAAAGAATGAGATTAAGAAGTGGAGAGTAGAACTGTTTGATAGAAAGAAGCTGTGTTGATATGTCAACAAAAAGACAGTAAAGTGAGCAATGGAGATGACAAATTTAGTCAAAGACAAGTTTAAATTTCTATCAGAAAAATTGGTGGGTGTGCTAATAAAGAGGGAGAGAAAAGCAGAGTGAAAAAATGAATATAAAAAGAATAATACAATAGAAAATTGAGAGAGAGAGGGAAAGAGAAAATGGTATAATGAATAAAGGAAAGGAAAAATAAGGTACTGAGAAACAAGAAGCTTTTAAAGGTCAGTGAAAGGGAGAAAGAGAGATTCATCTAGAAGACAAAGAGAGAAACAAACAAAACATATTGAAAGAAAATAAGAGTGTCAGATTGTTAGAAACAAAAAGTGAACTCCTCCACCCACACACATGCAAAAAAACAAACAAACAAAAAACAATGAGACAGCCAAAGTGAGATAGCAAGAAAGAGAATGAGAGACTTGTGGCACTTCCTTTGATTTTCACTCATCAAGATCAGAGACATCAATGCCTCAAAGTAAAATTGAAAGGTGGTTACAATTTCACAGCCACCTTTTATTTTTTTGGATTTTTATCAGCAAAAACAAATCTAAAATCAAATTGTCTTTTTGCAATTTCCCTTCTGTTTTCTTTCCTTTATTTTTAATGGAAAGCATTTCAAACAATTGTTAGTTTTCTATGGAGTTTTAGAATCCTTCTATTTTCTTCATTCTTTGGCAAAAGGTTTTTCCAGACTTAATCCTTTTTAGAACCAACTTCTGTAACATTATACCCAGGTATATATATATGTGTGTGTATGAATATGCACTCATATAGTCATAAGTATATATAAAAATGTCTATTCAATTTATCAATCGTCTTTTTTAAACTGAATAATCTCCTGTAAACATGGCTGCTGCAGATGTAAAAAATATCCAAAATCAAGGCTGTGTCCAACTAACCTTTCAACTTTCATGAATCATCTTTTGGGCGGGGGCGGTGAAAGAATGTAAAGTAAATCAGAAGCATTTTGAATAGCTCATTTTTTGAAAGTGTCATTATAAATTGAAATGCCGAAAATCATACAAACAATGTTCCACAGTAACTTTTTCTCATCCCACTGAAGATGACTCATGAGAGTTGAAAGCTTAGACATAGTCTTGGTTTTGGATGATTTTGCATCTTCAGCAGCCAGGTTTGCAGAAGGTTATTTGCAGTTTAGAAAAGACAATAGATAAATTATATATACATGGAATGTTTATCCTTTTTAATAAAACTTGTTTAAAAGAACAACTGTAGCTTAATTATAATAAATAAATAAATAAATAAATAAATATATATATATATATATATATATATATATATATATATATATATATATATATTTAATAGATTTTCTGTTTACGTTATTTAATAGATACAAATTTATGCTCTGTTTTTAAACAATAAATCTTTGGCAATCTTTTATAAACAGTAATTTGGACTTTGCTAACCAGACACTTCTCTGTAGCCGAGTGGTATAGCACGTCAGATCAATTGATAATTCCTTTTAGGATACAGATTTGATTCCTGTCAAAGAACACATATTTTCTATGAAATTTCTCAAACATTCAGGCAGGTAAATGTAATTAATACTGTTTAGTTAAAAAACAGAGCATTTACTTAAATAAACTGTATATATCTATAACGAATGAACAAAAAATATATTAAATAATTGTCAGACTTAATCCATTTCATAATATATATATATATATATATATATATATATATATGGGAAAACTGTATAACAAAGTGGAAAAAGTTTACTTGTGACACATTTTATCCTTCGGGACTTTATTGGACTAAATTATTATGTTGGTATGACTACACATGCACATGAACTAGGAGTGCTTGGGATTTTAGAATGTTTTTAGAATTTTTCATTTTTTATATATAGTTGAATTCATTTAGAGTCTTTTTTTTTTTTCTTTCCATCACTTTTGTCAGTAGGCATGCCACACTGTGATAATTGAAGGTCTGCCAGGAATGATGAAATGTTGTAGGAACCATGATGCAAATTTACTGTAGATGATCTTGTGATCAAGTCACTCTCTAGAAATTTATGTCGTAGTGAATTGTTTTCTCCTTTGATCAGATTTATATTTTTTATGTCAAAATTGTGGTCAGTCTTGTTATGGTGAGCAACCAATGCATTTGACATATTGTTTTGTAAAATTCCCTCTTGTGTTCATATAATTTTTTATTTAGATTCCTTGAGGTTTCTCTTATGTATTTTTTGTGATAGAGTAAAATTCCTCTTTCAGGTTTTAGCTTATTGTTTTGTTAAGTAGTGACTAAATCTTTTATTGTTTTGGATGTAGTAGTAACAAATTTTATGGATAGGTTTGGATAGATTAAATTGTAGATGTGATAAAGTTAGTTGGGAAGATAATACATTTTTTTGATTCACATCATGTAAATAATCTGGGCTGTATATTCTGAGTGCTCTTAAGTAGAATCCGATGATTATTTCAGATTTTATTTTGTTGGCATGATGAGAATAGAAATTTATTAGGTCATTTTTGTTGGTTGATTTCTGGGGAACACCAACTTTTAAACTGTTGTTAATGTAGTGTAGTTGATATCTAGGAAGGGTAAGAAATTGAGTTCTTCCAATTTGTATGTAAATTCTATTATGTGTTTAACTTGTTTATTTGATCTACTAGGTGAGGTAAATCACAAGCATAGATAAGTAGAGCATCATCAATATAACAGAAGTATGTTGATTGTTTGGGTAAAATATTTTTGATTGGACCAGATTCAAGAAATTCTAAGAAGATACATGCTATCAATCCACTGAAAAGTGATCCTATTGGTAACCCAAATTTTTGTTTGTAAAAATCATTATTAAATGTGAAGTAGCAATGATTGGTAATGAAACAGAAGATTTTTATTATTTTTGCTATTGTTAGAGAGATCTTTATCTTTGATTGTGTTAGATGCATTTTTAGGAGATTTAGGCCTTTTTCTGTGTTAAGTCTGAGGCCCTGTGGGAAGATGAATTGAGGATAAACATCATCATCATCCTAATGATGTGTATGAACATCATAATGTTGACTGGATATATCACTCAACTCTTTCCAAATCCTCTGCACTGTCCTCAAATTGACACCCAAACACTCTCAAATGTTCATATTGAAGATTCCAGCACATATGCCAGGCTGTACAACATGCTGTTTCCAAATTTCTGGCAGAGTGATTTGTGCCATGGTGCTCTTCTTATAGGCAGTACCCAACTGACTCTACTATACTCTGCAGTTGACAAAATCAAAAACAAACAATTTGCATGCATGAAATTGAAAATATAAAATCTATTGACTTGGCTTGAAGTAGCTTAACTTTAAAATGGGTGACCGCTTGGGAATACCATATGCTATAAGGTTTGATGTGCAGGTAGTGTATTGGAAAATGGCTCAGGATTGGAAATCAGACAGCTGAATTCCAATTCCAGTTGGGTTCATTTTATTCATTTAGAAGTAAAGGTAGAATATAGCATGAAGAGTCAGGTACTTACTGGAGCAGTACAGGAAGCTGACCATTTTACCTGCATCTTAAGTGATGGATCATATATATGAGTCCCACTTGATAGTCTCTCAAGGTACAATGCCTCCTCGAAGGGACATCTACTTCATCAAGACAGGTGGTAGTTCAGAGTCCAGTCGGCAGTGATGGAATGTAACTATGTTTTTTGAGGCATTGAATGTAACCAGCTGGGGAGTTAGTGCTAGATCAGAAGAGAGATCAGTTGCTCATTTCTGATCATCAAGAATTTTAGAAGTGCACCCGTATATCATCATATCATTGGGATAGATACTTAAAAATGGTCTGAATATATTCTTAGATCATTTATGTAAATCAGAAAGAGTGTTGGTCCAAGAAGTGACCCCTGCATGAGGATCTACCTGTTAAGAAGGATTTTATAATTGAGAACATCCTTCCAGTGATTCCATAGCTGGAGAGTTTGTGTCACAAACTTTTGTGCCACACCTTGACAAAAGCCTTCAAAATATCTAATGCTATGGTCCTTGAGGTGTGTTTGTCATCAAGGGCTTCACTAACTCTGTGTGTAATAGTAGTTAGGACATCAGCAGTAGATCAGGCTGATTGAAACCTGTACTGCTTGTTGCACAAGAGCTTGTTCCTATCTAGGTGCTTGAAGACCTTCTTGGTTATAGATTCAAAAAAACTTACTGATGATACTAAGGAGTGTGATAGGTCTATAATGGAAGGAGGAAGTTCACTTGCCCATGTACTTGAAGACTGAACATACACTTGAATCTTCCACAGGGAAGTATTTTTCCTTCAAGCAGTGGTTGAATAACTTCACTAGGATTGGAGGTTGATATTCCTAAGGACAACCACTGGAATTTTGTTTGGGCCAGTGGCATTCTTAAGGTCAAGTCTTTTGATAAGTCTAAAGACTTCTTGTGCTGAAATGAAGATATTTCTGAGGATACGTCAGGGGTTATCTTTGGTTTGGCATCAATCTGGACACTGACTAGAGAATGGTCTGACATGCCTAGGTGGTGTAAGCAAAATGTTAGAAAAAGGATGAGATGTTTTGCCTTCTGTACTGTCACATCACGTCCGGGGTATGGGTGGGTTCTTTGATGATCTGGGTGTTATGGTGACCTACCTACATGGGAATGAACTCTTCCTCCTTAAAAAATACTAACCTGCGAGACTTCCTAAGGGACAGTTGAGATGCAGTGTAACCTGACAGTTTGGATGGACACTTCTATCTGCTGACTAATAACCCTCTTACTTTGTATATATTTGTTATCTCAATACACTTGTTCAACCTACCTTTTTTTTTCTTTGCCCTAACATGCTACAACACTGGGATATTTCAAATGTGATGGAGAAGTCTTTGCAATATCTGCCTCCTTCATTGGTTTTGTTTGATTGGACTAACCACTCTTTATGGTGGACATTGAATTCACCACAGGCATGAATACTAGCTGAGGGAAATTCAGTGAAGATATTATCAATCTTCTTAGATATTTGATCAAAAATTACTGTCCCATCATCCTGAGCAAAGACAAATGCGATACTATAGATAAGTGCCACATGAAAGTACATATACAGGAGATCAGAGTTGTCATTTTTTGTGTCCCTGCCACAGGGAAACCTGTCACTGATGTAGGTTCATAATCTGTGGTGATTCAGTTGGTCATGTTTTGTTATAATGGGTGAGTAGCCCGGGATTGTGAACTCCTGTAGTGGGATTGAGGCATTAACATCTGTTTCAGACAGAAACAGGTCTTGGGCTTTCTTGAGTTAGGAAAATGTAGGTTTATTTCATTTTTTTTACTTAAATAATTTTTTTTAGATTTTGATTTAAAAAAAAAAATCCTCTTTATTTTGTTCCCACGTCAATGAAATAAAAAATATACAAAAAATATTCTTGTATAATAATGACCAACTACTCATTTTACATCTGTCTGCTTGGGTGGCTTGCTATTCCCTGTTGTTAAAACTCACTTATGCACATTTGTGTTTCTTCAACACTCATAGACATTGAGCCAACTTTTGGTTTTTACTGTGACTACTTTTACCTGATTTATTTAACCCATATAGTGAAGAAATTGTAA
>CAHIKZ030000385.1:92500-162500 GCA_903632075.3 Acanthosepion pharaonis | reverse complement strand
TGGCTTTAACCATGGTCTCCAGATGACTTTGAAATTTCCTGCGACTCTTTTGGACAGTCTCCTTTTTTAAGTTATTAAATTTGTTTTTTTTTAAGCATTTCACCCCACGCAGGGTGGGAGTGCCACTAACACTCAAGGAGTTACAGAGAGTGGGAGCAAGATTAAAGAGGTGTGATAGAGGACAGGATGAAGAGAATTACAGGGGATTAGGTCAAGGCACCTGAAGATGTTGATTGACATTGCATTTGAATAATTGAAGACTATAGCTATAGTAAGAGGAAGGGAGTTCCACAGATGGGTAGTGTGAGACATGAAGCTGTTGGAGTAGAAGAGACACCTACATTTAACTGATTCAACAGTGAAAGGGTGGAATTGAGATGTCAAGTTAGTATCACACTTAAATTCGTACAGTTTGGGAATCAGCAAAAGTAGCTCTTTGGAGCAGTTACCGTGAAAGTATTTGTAGAAATGCTGCCATAATCCTTACCTTCAGTTTATCTTTGGTGTTACAAAGAATTTTGTTTACCCAGGTTAACAATCCTTAAGGCACTTGATGTAGGCCTTGGTGTTGAGTTTGAGGACCTCACCAATGAAATTCATGAGTTCTTTTCTTATCAGAACAATCAGAGTGAGTTTTCTGAGGTGCCGTACTTTATTAATCACCATTAGACTCATCCAACTCTTTCCAAATCCTCTGCACTGTCCTCAGATTGACACCCAGACACTCTGAAATTTTCGTACAGGGGCTTCTGGGGCGAATGCCAAGCGGTACAGCATGCCATTTTCAAATGTCTGGCGGAGTGAATTAATATTTAATCTAGCAAGGACCTACTATTTCTATGCCTAAAAACACATACTTATATACACACATACACAACAACATATTTATATTTACACACACATACATACATATATGTGTGTACACACACACACACACACACATATATATATGTATCCATGCACATACACTCCTGCGTATATATACATCTACACACATATACATACGAACATACACATACGTGCACATAAACAAAATACCTTACATGCCTCCATACACACACTCATCTAAACAACATATCTATCTATCCATCTAACTATACATACATACATACATACACATATATACACCTATATATTATATATATATTCATATGTATATTATATATTTATTCATATGTATCTATACATACCTAAAAATACACACACGTACACATATATATATATAAATTAAAAGGTAAAAGTTAAAAAAATTTTAAAATTTAAAAATTTTTAAAATTTATATATATACCATAAAAACACACACACACACACATATATATATATATATATATATATATATATATATATAAACATAGTTTTAAGTTATGCTATATTTATGTGTAAGATTGCTGTCAGAGACAGAGATTATGTAAATATAAATTTAGAAGAGGATACTGGGGTCAACACCAAACAGTGAATCCAGACAAAGAGTGTGAAGATTGCGTCTACAGCATGGAACCGACTGTCACTGCTTGGTGTTGACCTCAGTGTTCAGGTGTTTGAGTTGTTGTCAAATAGAAATCAGAATCTAACAGAATAAGATATCAAGAACAAATAGAATGCATTTATCAATTTAACAATTTTAATAAAGTTTCATCAGAAAATGAGATTAAGATACACACACATACCTACAAATATACATTATTATCTGAATCACACATAGACAAACTAGAATTATTACGCACTCATCCTTAAAGCAATATTTTTGATTTTCCAGGTAGGCTGAAATTATCCGTTAATTTCTTGAAACTTTGGATGGACGCATTGTCTCTCCTCGAATTTGAAATCCCACAAATTCTAGTAATGATGATTTAAAAAGTTGAATGCACATGAAATATGATTAACTAATGTAAATGAAACAATTTTAAAAGTAAGAATACTAGAATTTCTTTCTTCTTTTTCTCCACAACTCATTCTCTGATGAAGCTTTAATAAAAGTGAAATATGTTAGATTGGTTAATATTCCATATTTGTTCTTTATCTTACCATATATATATATATATATATATATATATGTTAGATTGGTTAATATGTATATATATATATATATGGTATATATATGGTAAGATAAAGAACTAATACAGAATATTAACCAATCTATATATATATATATATATATACACCTACCTATGGTGATACTTATCTCCAAACTGCTTATAATTATATACATATATGAAAACAAGTGTGATAGAGAGAATGATATCCTCCCAATATGCACAATTTATTTATAAAGTGAAAGGCTGCAAGTCTTCACAATGTCAGTTCATGTTTATAAATTTGGCGGAGGATAGAATAATGGTTATCAGCAAACTGAATTCAGTTTGCAGCTTAGTCTTTTGGATTTGTACTGTATGTCCTCATGAAAGGTATGAATCTGTTTTTCTTACGCCCCAGCTATCGGTTAAATAGTAGGTTAGGCTAGACTCTCTAGCCTTGAGTGGCAGCTAATGTAAAAGAAGGAAAACTGTAGATTCAAAATCATGGAAAAGCCAACAGGAAACCCCTCCACTATCTTTTCCAAGAAGGTATAGTAATTCACAAATAATAAAGAAAAGAAAGCCGTGGAAGCCCGGTATCCTCTTTGTCTTGACAGGACATGGCATTACAAGGTTGTGGGAGAGTTATCTTTTACTGAGTTCTCAGTATATATACAAATATGTATGTATGTTTTATTTGTTGATTGGTTCCTTGTGTCTTTGCCACTCCATCAAGGGAAATTTTTAATTTCCAAATAATCATCCATTTGACACAAGCAATGCAGAATATGGCTTAACCAGCAGTTTAATATCTACTGCAAATCAAATTTCAGTGGAATTAAACCTGTTTTGTTCAAAATTTGAATTTTTCTTTTTGCTTTTATTATTCCATTCCCAAATTATTTGTCTGAATAATAAATATGCCACGTTTAAATTGCAACATTTTTTCCAAGGCTAACTTTCCCCCACATGCATTCTATTAAATATGCTCTACTGGCTGATTTCAGATGAAATCTATTCCTTCAAATTGTATTAATTTTATCTTTTCCTAAATCTAAACAAATAAGATTGAGATCAATCTAATTTGCAGTGAAAAGAATTCCAGTGTATGGAATTTTGCCCCAGTAATATTTGTAGAGTACAATTTATTTTATCAAAGATGGAAGACATAAAATTTCTACATGAACCTTGTTTCATTATTCTGTTCTTTTTATTGTGCTGGTAATTATTAGATGTCTGTGTGTGTATGTATGTTTGCAATGTGTGTGGGTGCATCTGTGTTTGCAGTGTGTGTGTGTGCATGTATGTGTGTTTGCCATGTGCATGTGTGTATATACTTGCAGTGTTTTTTTTTTATTGTTTTGTCTCTAGGCTTGCAAAATTAGTATTCCAGCAACTTTTACACATATCTAATACACTAGCTTACCTTAAACACTGAAGAACTTATTTGAAAATCATCACATAAAGCTTTAGTTTTAATTTGGCTTTGAGGTTGTCTTGCTTTCTGAATAGAGTAATGTCTGTTAAATGAGATCTGGTTTCTTGTATTTATGATGAGAATAATACTTTATAGATTTATCTCTTCTATAATCCTACGGTGGAGTAATTGATAGCGACTCAGATTGAGGAATTGGAGAGCTGAGTTCAAATTCAAGTCGAATCCATTACATTCACTTACACACTAATACCCTTGGGAAAGTATGAATCCACTTCTTCTCCCCCCAGCTATTGGTAAATAATAGGACAGAACGGGTTCTATAGCCTTGGATACCAACTGGTCTACTGCAGTTTTCCTTCTCCTATACCACTTACCACCCAAGGCTATAGAACTTAGTCTGTCCTGCTATTTATCCATAGCTGGGGGAGGGGAAGAAATGGATTCATACCTTTCCCAAGGGAATTAGCACATAAGAGAATGTAATGAATTTAACTGGAAATTGAACTTGGCGCTCCAATTTTTCAATCTAAGCCACAATCCATTACTTCATAGTGACTACTAAAATTCAATCAACAAGAAGGTATATCTCTTTATACTTTTCCAGTTTATGAATAATATATACATATATATGTGTGTGTGTATGTGTGTATATCTGTTATGGTCCAGTTCCTTGTACCATGGTGATAGTCCAAGGTAGAACCAATAAAGAAGAACTTGAACACAAATATGGAATAACAAAGATATATTACAAACAGGAATATATACAGAGAGGTAGAAAGTGTTAGTACGAACAATCAGGTTTAGTAGTAATTGTTTGAACACGACTCTGTTTCGGTCTGCCTCTGACTCAACTGACTGACTCGCTCGCTCTGACTGACTGACAGATTCCTGACGGACTTCACTCCAGAATTCAGACTGAACTCCCTGATTCCTCATGAGGCGCAGTATTTATTACATATGGAATAGTCCATTATGTTATTATGGGTAAGGTCCCCTAATAATATCCCTATTATTTACATTCTGAGTAATGATCTCATCTTTTTTATTAGTATCAAAATTTTTCGGCTGTTGTACCCTCCAACCTTCTTTAGGTGTCTGTCAATCCAGCTACTCTCAAGGGAATTTTGAACTGAACACTTTATTTAAGCTATGGGGAGAGACTGTTCTTGTTCCACTATTCAGATCTAGAGATATCTCTCTTTAATACTACTCAGTTATTGCTTGCCCTAAATCTACTGAGTCTTAGTCTTTACTACTCAGCCCAGGAATTAAACACACAATAACTATATCACCAAAATCATTAACTACTGCTTTAATCCACTAGGCTATTGCTCCTTGGGAGAAAAAGGTTGAGGGACCAAAACATTATGATAATAACAAAGATGAGGACTTTAATTTTAGTATGAATTTTAATTTATGTAATTTTAAGTTCAATCCTTGGGTTGGGTAATGTGTCTTGGACTCAGGAGAAACAGGGCAAGCAATAACTGAACACTACAAAATAAGAATGAGACAAGATATTTCTGGATACGAACAATAGAAGAAGGACGATCAACCCACATAGATTAAATAAAGGGTTCAGTTCAAAATTTTCTGAAGGTTACATAGATCAAAAAGCACCTGATGACGGCTGAAAGGCACAAAGACTGAAACGATGTGATAATAACAACAAAGATGAGGACAGTAGTCTGCACGTTAATAATGAGCACATTAGTGTGAATGTAAATAATGATAAATCTTCATCCCAGAAATTCAAACAAAAATTATGCACGTTTCTGTGCGTATAAAAATAAAGAAAAGAAACATAAAAGCCAAAAACCATTTTGTGATGGAGAACGAAAACTTTACTAGTCATGGGAGGTGTACCAATGACTTGTAGGGTGAAGCTGCCAGATTTGATTTGGTAGGCGGACATGCTTTAGATGGTGTAATTACTTGGATTTGTGCACTGCATAAAAAGTGCACTAATTTTAATCATTGGTAATACTTATGTTGGACAGTGATGGTGAGTTGATGCAGGAAGTTGTAAACCTTGGAGGAAAGCCAAATCTTTTGTACTACAATATATAAAAGTATTTTTTTTTTTACCTATGTCTGCACTGCTCTCTGCATTCACTTACAGAAGTAGAATTAATGAATACTGCTGAAAAAGAAACGTCAGAGATGAAGAATGAAAACAGAGATGTAATATAAAAGCAAAATTAAATAGTAAAAGGAAGCAAAATATAAGATGCCTTTGGGAACAAATATAAAATAAAAGTGAAAAGTTAATAAATAAATAAATTATGAACAGCAAAAAGTTAATAAAAAAATAAAATAAATAAATGATTAAAAAGAGGAAAATAAAACTCTTTAAAAAAAACAAAACATTGCCAGGCAAAATATATTTAAAAATTTTAAATAAAACATTTTTTCTATCAAAATATTGATTTTTGCAGTTTCACTGAAAATTTTCTATCTGTAGATCTATCATGTATTTCAAAAATATATAAAAATATGACTGAATCCTACTTCAACAAATAGAACTGTCAATGCTCCATTCAAAACCTGACCCACTGGTTCAAAATACTTTACAGTATATATTTTCATTGTATTTCAAGTCATTATTTTTACTTCAGCTCTAATGTCAACTAGAATCTCAAGGTTAAACATCAAGTATAAGAATTAATGCATTTTCAACAATGGAACATAGATAACTATAACATTGGCTGTTTTTTTTTGTCTCTTATTGAAACAAGAGAAAATAGCCAGTGGTAGGTTTTCAGTGTAACTGCTTATCATAGCTAAACTTGGTGTTATGGTGTAAAGTCATGTTGTGAACACAATATACTCATACCATATTAATGGTAATATTAACTGTTTCCCAACAAGGAAACATTTTGCATTCATTGTTCAAGCAGCCAGTGCTGCTTTCAGTTGAAATTTCTAAAATCTTTTTTTTTTAAATTTTTTTAAGAAAACAGGTTTCTCAAGTTTAATAGCTGTTATCACACTTTCCACTATTGATAGGGTTTTCCTTTCTAACCTTTGATTTGAAGTAGTGTGGAATGTCAACATCTTGATTATGTCATTATTTTCTCTTCTCAAGTCCAGTAGCTGTTATCACTCTTTCTTCTATTGATAGGATTTTCCTTTCTAACCTTTGATTTGAAGTTGTGTGGAATGTTAATATCTTGATTATATCATTATTTTCTCTTCAAGTTATATGTGATATTCATTTTAATTGTTACTGCTGTTGTTAGTCTTTCAGTGATATGGATTCTTTTATTTGGTACAGTTCTTTCATTATGAATCTGTATTGGCAATCCACAGTGTTCAAAGACAGATGATCTTTGCCAAGACACTCAAACTTCACCCACTCAAAGCCTTTTTTGACCATTGATCTAAGAAAGTGGTTGTATATAGCTGAGAGTTTAGATATTTCTGATTGGGTTTGGTACCATGCATGATATCTATATGAAAGTCTCAATCTTATGAAGCTATTTAAGGACATGACTTGAGTTTGATGTTTTGGTTTTGTAGCAATTTGCAATGTAGGGTAAAACTATTTCTGACACAGCCTAATCTATGTTCAATTTCCTTTTCCCCTATACTAAATTTATTATAACTGATCCATATGCTGAGGTATTTCTTTACATTGTTTACATTTTTCAAACTATTGTCCTCATCTTTATTGCCATATTCACAACATTTTGGCTGTTGTATGCTCCGACCTACTTCAGGTGATTGGAATTTTGAACTGAACAGAAATAAAAGGAATGAAGAGAGATAACAGATATCCAAAAGAGGTATGGCATGTGGAATTAGAACAATCTATCCCGGTGAACAAAATAAAGGGTTCAGTTCGAAATTCCAATCACCTGAAGAAGGCCGGAGTGTACAATGGCTGAAACATCATGAATATGGCAATAAAGACGAGGATAACTGTCTGAACAATGTAAATAATTACAATACCTCATCTCAGAAATATAGACAGATATTGAGGTATTTCTGTATTTTATCACAGATTTTTTTTGAAAAGTCCAGTGAAAATGAAGCTAGACATGTTCATAGCAGACTTTCTACCACTAGTCAGTTGAACCATGTTTTCACCTGGAAATGGTTTATTGCTGTTAGTTTCTATTGTCGGTCATGAAAATTGGGTTATGTCATGGGTGTGGCTGACTGATATTCTTATTTCTCTCTTGGTTCACTGGGAGATCTCTGCTGATGTGGTGAAGAGAGTGGTTGGTTTGAAGGGCTTTGTCTCTTCAATCAAGAATGAATTTTAAAAAGTGATAGACAGAAAAATTTTGTTATAAACAAAGAAAAGAATACTGAAAGATGCTGAGGATACCATGGACCAAACATGTTAGCAACAGCAAGAAAATTTAAACAAAAAGGAAACTTATATTTAATATCTAGAAGGGAAGGTTTAAATTTCTGGGGCATATAATATGGAAGGAGGGTTTGGAAAACCTGATACTCAAAGGATAGATTGAGAGAAATAGGTAAGGAGCACGTAACATACTTATTGAGCTTAAGCAAATGGATGGTAGAACAGGGTTTGGGAGAAATAGCAAAGACAAAACTTATTAAGAGCTAATAGGGGCAGGAAGATGTGGAGGGTCATGTTCATCTATGCTCTGAAGGAACACAGCACATAAAAGAAGATGCTTGTTAAATTTAGGGAAGAGAATCAGGAAAACTTTTCAGCACCTTCCTGTACGTCTGTCATGATAACCTAGAAAGTTTTTAATTAGAACCAGTGTCCACTGAGAAGCTTGAATACATTCTGTGAATCATAATTGTTCAGATGGCAGTTTTGGGAGTTTATTATTCATTTTTTTTAAGGATTTTCAGATCTGACAGTTGTCTTTTTGTATGCATATACTCAAACATATATTGGTTAATGTTATTTGCCATGTGTGTGGCATTACTCAGTCTGTCTACCAAAGAACCAGCTAATGACCACTAGGTGGAGCTGTATAAAGCAGTATATAAAGAATAAGACATAAGGTTTCTCTCTCTCCCCTCTTACACTTTACTCATAAGATGCTGTAGAGGCAAGTCATATCTTGTTTCTCCTCTGCAGGCTTCTTTATCCTCAACAAACTGCAAGTTGTATAGAACACGGGACAGCATACCAATACTCTAAGCTGATAACTTTCCACACCACTTTAAACAAAAGATGAGGAAGGAAACCTCCATCAGTACCAGAAAGAGCTATAACAGTAGACTTCAAGAGCCTTTTATGTGAAAATTTTTTTGAATAGAAAGAATTTATCAATTGTTTCCTTCTAAGGAAACGTCTATTCTCACCATTACCAAACCAACCAGAAATTCTTCTCTGATGTATGTCTCCTAATATCTCCAATAGAACTTTTATTCTTACCATACATACAAATAAGGACACCTTGATATACACACTTCTATTCACTGCTTTTAGTTTTCTTCATATTTCATTTTGCTAAGGCAATAAAATCTTCTTTTTATATGCAAATATTGTTTGTAATTTCATTCCTATCTCCTGTTTGAGAAAACATCTCATGTGACTACAATACTATCTCTTCAACCAACAGATGATAATGCTGCTAGATGTGTAAGAGTTAGTTTACAATTCATTTTTGGACAATGTGATACATTGAATTATGCAACAGGACAGGGCAAAAGCTGTGCAAGTGGAACCCGAGTTAAACTCGAAAAAACTCACCAAGAACAAAGCCCCAAACTGATAATAAAAGTTATTGGTGCAGCAATGAATCCACTACATGTCATATCTATCAATCTATCTCAGTTTGTTTGCATCTATCTATCTCAGTCTGTTTGCATCTATCTATCTATCTATCTATCTCAGTTTACATTTACCTACCTCAATCTGTTTACATCTATCTCAGTAAGTTCATATCTATCTCAGTCTTTTTACATTTCTCTATTTATCTGTCTTTCTCTGTTTACATCTATCTTTCTGTTTACATCTATCTATCTATTTCAGTCTGTTTTTACATTTATCTATCTGTCCACTTCTATTTATCTAAGTCAAGACATCAGTCTATCAATATATTGATTTTTGTAGGAACACAAGTACATCTTCAAAGAATCACATTTCCTTGACATGGATTTTCATCTTTCTTCAGTGCTCCAATAATTTAGCCTTGTGTCGTAAGTCAGTTTGATGACTGAGAAAATTGTGTACATAGCTTTCATGTCTGTAGTTTGTGTTTGAAACAGAAAAATGGCTAAGATTTTGAATACAAATTTTTCAAGGAAGATAAGCACTCTCCATTGGGAAGATAGAATCAGTGCAATCTTTCTACCCTTTCTTAGTTGTCAGTAAATATGTACCCTTATAACATCTACAGTACAATCATAGTATGACTATATTTCTCCATGTGAAAACTCTTACACGGTATCTAGATATTTATTAAACTGAGATTAGTCTGACACAGGCAGGGCCAGACTTTCACCTTGTAAGGACCTTTTGAATCAATTTGTTTTTTTTCGGGAGTTTTTTTTTTGATAACTGTATGGTATATTAAGTTTTAAAAACTTAATATACCATACAGTTCTCAAAGTTTTCTTTTCAATAATTATTTTTATGTTAATGATAAAGAATATATATATATATATATATATATATATATATATATATATATATATATATATATATATATATATATATATAATTTTTGATAGTTTATTGTTAAAGAATAAATACTAATGAATTAAATAAAATATATTTCTTAAAAGAATGCGGCTCTCGAGGGTGGGCATAAGCTATAGCTAAGTTAGTTTAAATGTTAGTCCAGTTCTTCATCTTTTATGTGCCATGTCTCTTCAGGACAAATGTGATCATGGCCCTTCACTTCCTCCTGTCCCTAGTTTTGTCTTTTTGTTATTTCTCCCAAGCCCTGTTCTGCCATCCACTGGCTCAAGCTCATTATGTCACCTGTTGCTTTCCCCTGTCCCTCTTTCCCTCTTTCTATCCTGTGAGTATCAGATTTTCCAAGCCCTCCTTCCTCATTATATGTCCCAGAGATTGTCCCGCATTTGTTGCTATATAGGCGGACAGATATTATGTAACATTTCAGTACACTTTTCTTTGTTTCCAGCAAAACTTTCCTGTCTCTTAATACTCTGCTTAGCTTCTGAAATACTCTTTGGCCATCCCAATACATCTTCAGATCTTAGTGTTGCACTTTTTGTCGTCTATTAGAACACTTCCCAGATATCTACATTTCTGTACCTGCTTGATTTTAGTGTCCCTGACCTGTAAATTGTATTTTGGGCTCATTTGCATTGTGGCCAACGGTGATGAATCCTGGTAGGATTTCCAGTTCTCTCAGAATTGCCTCACTGTATAAGTTGAATATTTTTGTGTATCTGTTGAATTTATTTTAATCCTTAGGTATCACTTTTGTTTGGGGATATATATATATCATATTTTCTCTATAGTTGGGTAATAGAAGGACAATATGGAAAAATGTTTCGCCCTTTAAAAGGATTTCATCGCACTAAAATAATGTCCTTATTGGTGGAATTATATACATGAGAAAATATAAATGAAAAGCATTGATTAAAATTATGCGCTGATAGGGATGCCAAATCTAAAATTTTTTCTGGAGTTCAATGCATCTAAACACTCAGCCGATATTTTTTTAACGCTTTTTTTTTATCACTGTTGCTTTAAATATCCCACACTGCTACAATAGAAGATTTGTTAAAAAAGGTGAAATGTTGACACAAATTTATCGTAAAAGCTTCAGAAATCAGTGAATTTTCTATCCATTTTTGCCTTAGTAAATTGCTTTCTCTTTTAAATTAAAGCAGTATTTTAAGTTGAAATTCAAGACGATGCACCAAGTATATTGTTTTATAAACATATTTTTTGTGCTCACCTAATCTTTTATTTTTTATTTTGATAAAATCATTTTAGGTACCAAAAAGTTGTTACATATTTTTTTCCCATTTTGTCACTTTACTACTCAATAGAGTCCTCAATTATCTGGATGTCAAATGAAGAGAAAAATTGAAATCATCCGAACATTTTTCAGTTATTTGAACTGAACCCATTCTCATATTTCATCTCAGAAAATTTAGAAAACTGTAAAATAAAATCACTAAATAAAACAATAATAATAATAAATAAATAAAAAGAAATACATCTTCCATTGATGTTAGTAATAAAGGAACCGGAAATTTTATTACCCCTCTATTTACTTTGGTTGTTTCAACTCAACACAAGTCTAGCTTGAGCTTGATTATTATAACAATGCTTATCTTTGCTTACCCTAATTTCTGGACCAAACAAAAAGAAAATTTTTATTTGATGATATAAATGTTAAATGACTTTTTTCTCTATTCTTTTTTGATAATAGGTACTCAATTTTAAGGAATTTGGGATTATCCGAACATATTTTTTATACCCTCTATGAAGGTGTCCGGATAATCTAGGAAGTTTATCATAACAATAATGAGTAATTGAATGGCAAGAAAGAAAACTGTGTAGCGATGTGGTTCATATATATATATATATATATATATATATATATATATATATTCTATATATAACCTCCTTAACCTCCTGCGACTTTTCTGTACGGTCTCCTTGCTTAGGTTGGTGAATGCAACCATAATCCTTGCCTTCAGTTCATCTTTGGTGTTACAAGGTGTTCTGTTGGTCTCTTGCTCATCTGTGTCCTACACATAATAATCAAGGGGGTTGCAGTCTGGAGAGTTAGGTGGCCAGATGTAAAGGGTGATATGGTCACAGAAATTGTCTGGCAGATATGACTGGTTTCTCCTGCTTCTGTGGCACAGTGCAAAGTTCTGTTGCCAGATATAGGGTCTTCCAGCAGCCAACCTCTTGACCCAGGTCAGCACTACCTCATCAAGGCACTTGAAGTAGGCCTCAGTGTTGGGTCTGAGGCTATCATCAACAAATTCGGGAGTTCTTTGTCTTATCAGAAAGATTAAAGTGAGTTTTACGATCTGCCGTAATCACCGTTAGATTCATCCAACTCTTTCGGAATCCTCTGCAACGTCCCCAAATTGAGACCTAAACTTTCTGAAATGTTCGTATTGGAGCTTCCGACACGAATGTCAAACAGAACAGCATGCTGTTTCCAAATTTCTAGTGGAGTGAATTGCATCATGGTGCTCTTCTCACAATCGATGCCCAATTGACCCTACTATACAGTGCAGTCGTCAAAATCAAAAACAAACAACGTGCAATCATGAAATTAAAAATATAAAACAGCGGCAATTTATCCATCGCACTCTCCGCGTGTGCGCGCGCATATTATTTAATTATTTTCTCTATGTAAGTTCAGTCTTTTGACATTGAGTCCTTCATCTGTTAACATTGCAACCGTTTGTATCCTTAATAGTTAATTATTTTATTGTCAACATAAAGAAGCATCAGTAAAATATAATAAATAGAACAGATAAAGAAGAACTTTTTTTGTTGTTGTTTGTAACGAAATAAGCAACTTCTCGCGAGATTTGCAGTTTTATGTTTTATGCGTAATCTACAGACCATTGTTTAATGTGGAACAGCATCAACTAACAAGATCATTGTATCCATTTATATATGCAATTTCGGAAAACTTATACAGTAAATCAGGAGATGCTTGGTTGTTTGGAATAGTCAATAGTAGAATGGGTGTTTCATGTTGCCTTATCCATGATTTTGAATTCAACGTTCTCCTTCTAGACTGGTTACTCCACGAAGGCGAAAAAGCTCAGTTTTCTTTAATATTTTGCTCGTAACTAGAAAGAGGGAAGTTATACAGTAATGTTTTGAGATACGAGTTTAATTCATTCCAAGACCGAGCTTGTAACTCAAAACACTCCTATCTCAAATCAATTTTCCCCATTGAAATTAATGGGTATATTCCCGATCCGTTCACCCTTATTTTCTTAAAACTCACCCCTGGTTTTTTATTTGTGGGTTTCTTACAAGCAAAAACGTGCGAATAAATAAGAAACCTACTTTACAAACAATAAAATAAAAGAGAAAACAAATTGTAAAGAAATAATCTGTACTAAACTATGAAGTTTAGACAAGTTATAGGCCAACTAGCGTAAGAGAGAGAGAGAGAGACAGGACCAAAAACAGCTAGCCTGGTAACTGCTAACCTAGCCTAGAAACGGCTAGCCTAGCAACGGCTAGCATAGTCTTCGAAACCGAAGATTAATTTTATCACTTAATTTTTCTAAACATTTTCATTTTATCCATTACTGTAACTAATTTTTTTAATTTTTTAAATTTGATGATTTTTATTTATCGTCGATGTACAACGCTCATACTGTCTCGCCAAATCCATTACTCGCACGTCTTCCTCATGTTTCTTTTTATAACGTCCCGCTTAAGCGAAATCATACGTTTTGACTTTTTACCACCGGTCTTTGCATTTACTTTCTTCTGACCTTTTGTGATGTTGGACAGCTTCGCTTGTCCCTTTTGCTATGACAAGCGAAAGCTTGTTATCACTTCCAAAAATGCTCGTTATATTCGAGATTTCGTAGACGCCGGTACTAGTAGTATCGCCTTCCAATAATATCCGTACTAGTAATACCTGTCCAAGTAGTAACCGCCAAATAGTATAATGATCAGAAGAGTATAGTAATCTGTATAGTAGAGAGAGTAAATGTAAAGCAATAGTGGATACAGAAGAAGGGTGGACAGTGATCCGTATTGTAGTAGAGTATAGAGGAGGAATAGTGATCAGTGAACATTATACTCCTTCGTATTTATTCACTTCCTTTATGATCACGTGAGCTACTTAATAATAGAATCGCCCGTGTTACTCACTGGCGATCTGGTTTCAAACCACAGCGTCGGCAACGACACTTTCTCTTTTAGCATCCCGCTACCACCTTTTTTTGCCAATATCAATTTTTGTACAAAAAGTGGATCACAGAGCTTATTCAGCTTAGTAAATATTTTCAGAAAATCTCAACTTCTAATTGGTCAATTAATATTTAATAACATCGACCTAGTTCTTGACCTGACCAGAGGGATAATTCCGCCAAAATCTATCAAGCTTCTGTGAGCCTATCACGTGACCAAAGTTAGCAATAAAATATGAAACGTTTTTCATCTTCGACATTGCGCCGATCGGAATCCTTTGAACTCGTCACACAGTTCCAGGCTTTACGTTAAAGTTCCTTAACATTATTCCAGCCCGAGAGAACACTCATTCACACAGCAATATTTTATGACGAACAATCAACTGAAGTTTTCCACATTCAACTTAATACACGAATCTTTTTCATGCGCTTTCAAGCTCAACGTTATTATTGCAATTACCATAAACACAGCTTGTTAAGAACCACTTACCCCAACTAGAATATTCTCTTCGAACAAGTGAAAACAAATCAAAGAGCGACAATTTCGTAAACCTTAAAGTAAGTCGTAAACAATATTTCTCTATTTCAAATACAAACTTGAACTGTTTATTTTTTTCTTAAATTACAATAATACCCAAACACACTTTCTCATTATGGTACAGACCATTCAACAAATTATAATCTATCAAACCAGAACTTTGATAACTTTTCATCTAAACATAAAAAGACGTTTGAACTTTTTAAAACTACCTTTTTACTCTAGTTGTTTGTACCTTTTTGTTATATAAATATTTTATTCATTGTTGTGCAAAAACTGTTGTTTCTCAGCCTAATTTACTCAACAATTTTTAATATAATTTAATCCTTTAACTGTAACACAACCTCCACACTCTTATACAACGGGACCCATGGTGTCACTAAAGGAATTTTACAAAATAACGACAAAAAGACACAACTGAGTTCCTTCCAGTGCGAGGTGAACACGTGTACTACGAGTGGAAATACTCTCAAAGCTTGGCGCTCGCTGCACCAACAAGCGGATGCTTAACTAAAACGTTCGTATCTCAAGGCAAAAAATCAGCCAAACTCCGGCTCGTATCTCAAAAAACTCTTATGTCGGTACACTCGTATCTCAAGGCATTACTGTATCTTCTTTGCAAGCATCAGTGCAAAGTGAACACAACATAATTTGAACTCAGCCTGCCAATTTCTTTTTTCCGTGTCGATAACCGCAGCTCTACCTGCACATCAGCTCACGACTCGAGGAAAGCAAAATATCTCTAAACGCATCGACTGCAAACTTCCAGTCACATTGTCTTGGATGAATAACAGAACGCCAGCCAATCATCACACAATTTTGGCAACTATTACCGGCGGTGCCTGTTAAGGAATCGTGAAGTTGTCAGTCTTTGCAGTGTCCTCACTTAGATGGTATCACTCGTCACTTAGATGGTATCGGTTTTCTACTCCTTGCCTGTTGCTTCCAGTAACCTTTCTCATCTGTCTCTTCATTCACTCTTCTTATGCTACTTGCACGCTTTCTGATCGATGAGATCCCAGCATGCCTCACAGGATATTGACGGCATCCGTTAGAAGGATAACATTGTCAGTTGCAATGAGCGCTAGTGTACCTGAGAGAGTCAAGCTTTGTCAATTCTTCGCCAGTTTACACTCTGTCCAATGATGAATTAGATTAGCATTCAGTATTTTTGCATGACCACACAGACGTGTCTCTGTGAATGTGTACAGCTGACCGTGTTTTATTGCTTTGGAATTGGTGTGATTTTTTCCCTATTTCTGATTAATTACTGAGTTCAGATTTGCTGGAATTTCATTCTAACTGGAAGAATAATTCAAAAGATAAAAATCTAGATTCGGGCGGACCACTTAAAAAGCTTGTCTATTACAAGATGTCTGACTTGCATTCATTTTACTGTCACTCATTTGAATGAATCATAACTATTTGATTTTACTCAGAGTAAATTTCTAAACAGATGTTATTTTAACTGAATTATTTTCAAATCACCTCATTCAACGGCTGTTGATTAAAAATATCGGACATTTTTTGGGGGAAATAATTTATAGAGATTAGCATTGAACATTCTTTTGACCACTACACTTGTCAGAATCCAAAAAATATTTATTTTTTTTTAAACATTTTGCATGGGGCCCTTTTCAGAGTTATTGGACTTTGTTGTTTTACATACGAAAACATTTATTTTATTTTTTTTACAAAAGATTTCTTTTAAATAAAGAACAAATGGATATATACATTTTTTTTGTTAAAGAGCATAAATTAATAAACGTATATATCTGTTTACACTTCATTTAACATCGTATAATAATTGTGCCAGCCCCCCTCCATTAGTTGGTAGGACCGTTATGCCTTGTTAATACCTCATAAATAATGGACTATTTTGTTTTAGTCGCGTGGAAAGAGGAAAAAACAATACTTGATTACAGTGAGAAAAACATTTTTATACAATGACGTTCACTCTGTACAATTCCCGGGAGCCTCTCGATGTAGAGAGCTACAGAGTAAGAGTGACAGTTCATGCGGATATACGGAGAAGATAACGGTTAATCCTAGAATTAAATAGGTGAAAATTATAGTGATCGGAAAAATCCTCTTGGGAGTCGGTTTCACATAGTGGTTCGCGGGAAGATGCTGCTCGAGTGGAACTTACTTCTCACGAATGGAATACAGAAGGAATGAGGGTAGTTCGCTACAATGTGCGTAGCATGGCGGGTCCTAGCCATGAAGATTAGAACAGGTAGAAATAAGGAATGTAGTTCGTTTAGACACTTTCCATGGAAGTACCGTTAGAGCAGTGAGGGGATTACGATATCTCGTCTGTGAGTGAGAAGTGGAAAATAATTTGTTACCCACAAGGACACGGATACGCTTTTGATCTCTATAGAAACTGGGAAGTGAGGGCTTCGCAGCGCATTCCGAAATATGACAGCAATACGCCATTTTAGGTCTGATCTGACTCTTGTTAATAGCACGAGGGGTCAGTAGAGGGAACCGATCATTTTTCCCGCATCTTTAGCGATGTCAAAGATACTACACTTTGATCTTAGCCAAAAGGCCGAGAAGCGATTGTATTCCCACGCTGGCATGATAGAACACAAGGTCAGTTTAATGTGGGGACTCCGAGCGCGTTACACCCGGCACAACCCACGCAAGCGTTGGTTACGCTGCTATCGCTATTACTACCGATGTCCCCTCTTTAGCGCAAAGACTAGCTGTCCTCCGGAACCGGGCACCTCTCAGTAATATGTTTCAAGAGCGCTCTGTCCGCAGAGGCACAACTAAGTTGTACTATATCCGAAAACAGAGTCACAACTGAAAGATTAAATGTAGTTTATCCACCTGAGGGTAGATACTACACTTTGATTCCAGACAAAAGAGAAGCAATTGTATCATATTTTCTTGCCGCTCTATGTGATATAAGGTCATTTTAATGTGGGGAGCCCGAACACGTGCACCCAGGCCAGGTTCAAAAATTGCCCAGCCCCGCAAGAGTAGGTTGCGCTGGCATCGCTATTACTACCGATGCCCCACCCCTTTTAATGCAAAGAAGGAAGTAATACCACCCCAGCACCTCTCAATAATATTTTCAGTGGTGCTCTGATTAATTCCCTTTAGTAACTCAACTTTTCGATTTTTTGTTATTCGATATTGAACTCACAACTCTTTGGGCCAAGTCACTTTTTAGATGACTCGATCATCGCTTTTATCCACGGAGAATTAACTGAAACTGAGATGTCATAAAAGAATGCATGGCACGTGGAATTAGAACAATCTACCCCCAAGGGTAAATAAAGGGTTCGGTTCGAAATTTCAACGTATATTACCTGAAGAAAGTCGGAGTGCACAACGGCCGAAACGTCGGGAATATTGCAATAAAGATGAGGATAATAGCCCGAACGATGTATTTAGTGTAAATATGAATCAATTCATATACAAATTAAATATAGTTGTAACATTTATCAACAACATATTTATTGACCTATTATTTATTTATCAATTGTAAAAAGAATATATCATAGACCACGCAAACGTATTTGATAAGATACAACACAAGGATCTGTTTGAACTGTTAGGGAAACTTGTTTTATTTGGGAAAGTTATTAAATAATTCAAAATATATACTGGGAGCAAACCACCTGCATATAGATAGAAAATGATTTGAGTAAATACGCAACGATAAAAAGCGGCGTGAGACAAGGATGTGTCTTCTCGCCAGACTTATTCAACCTCTATCGTGAGGCAATTCTGAGAGAATTAGAAATCATACAAGGAACAGTTATTGGTGGGTACGATCTGAACAGCACAAGATACGTAGATGACACAATGTTAATGGGAGACACAGAAAAAACCGTAGAAACTTCAAGACACGCTAGTAAAGCAAAGTGGGAAGAAAGGACTAAACATCAATTGTAAGAAAACAGAATGTATGGTTATCAGCAAGAGGAAGAGGCCAAGTAAAGGAAAGAGAGAAGAAAGGACTAAACATCAATTGTAAGAAAACAGAATGTATGGTTGTCAGCAAGAGGAATAGATCAGGATGCGAGCTTTGACAGGAGATGTTAGAATTAAGCAAGTACGAAAAATTAAATATCTGGGAAGTATATTAACAGATGATAGAAAATGTGTTACCAAGCTCCATAGGCGCATTAGGATAGCTAATTATGCCTTCAAAAAGCTAAGCAGAGTATTAAGAAACGGGAAAATTTTATTAGAAACAAAAAAAAATATTTCTCACATGCTATGTAATATCCATGATCCCATATGACATTGAATGCTGGACAGGTTCCTCACAGATGAGGAAAAGGCTTGAGGCAAGAGAAATGTGGTTCTACAGAATGATGCTGAGAATACAATGGGCGGCGCGTGTGAGCAACGAGGAAGTTTTAAGGAAAATTTAAACAAAAAGGACGCTTATAGTTATAATCAGAAAGAGACGGT
Source organism: Acanthosepion pharaonis (assembly GCA_903632075.3). NCBI lineage: Eukaryota > Metazoa > Mollusca > Cephalopoda > Sepiida > Sepiidae > Acanthosepion > Acanthosepion pharaonis. Next base: position 143,239 of record CAHIKZ030000385.1, on the reverse strand, counting down.
TGACATTTCCGAGACACATAATAAGGAAGGAACACTTGGAGAATTTGACACTCACAGGACATATTGAATGTAGGCGGCACAGAGTGAAGCAAAGAGTCATCTACTTAATAATGCTTGTGACAAAACAAGGAGTGGAAAGTATAGTAAAGACAAGCATTTCTAAGAGCTACATTGATAGGAAGTTATGGAGAGCCATAATCCCCCAGATCCTGAACAGACACATCCCACAGAAGAATGTTATAGGTTTATAATAATCAAGTATTAATTATTGTGTGACATCCGTCGGTCTCGAGGAACCTTGGATCCCCACCCAAAGAATTATGCCTCAGCTGCTGATGGCGATGCAGCATCAGTTATGGCTGTACAGACCCACGATGGATTGACAGTTTCGATTGCAACGAATGCATTTGAAGACGCTCTCCCTCGATGCCGCCTTGTTTTCTTTCTGTCGTGCACGCTTTTCCGCGGCGGCAATCCACCGTTTTACCTGACCTCGCTCTCGCCCTCGGTGTAAATTGCGTCTCCAACGTGAGCGATCGTTGGCGACGTCTTCCCACCTCTTGATGTCCATGTCCATCATGTCTCTTTTGCAGCGAAGATGACATTATATTAATTGTAGGTTTTCTATAAATGGAACAGTGGACATTAATAGGCCAAGCAAGTACTATCCTTCAAATACAAAAATATTCTCATGTTGGGTTAACCTTACTTCATTTTCCCCATGCACTGTTTGAGGCCAGCTGCTCAGAACGAAGTGGAAGCCATATAAACGTTCATTCTTTTTATGTGACATGTCCTTTCAGCACGCAGGCGATCGTGGCTCTCCATCTCCCTTTATCCCTTACAGCTCTCAGCAAGCTCCTTCTCTTTGCTTTCTCCCCCCCAGACCACGTTCTGTTATCCACCTGCTCAAGCTTGTCAGGTATGTCACGCGCTGCTTTTCGTTGTCTCTCTTTGCCTCTATTCGACCCGTGAGTATCAGATTCTCCAGGTCCTCCTTCCTCATTATGCGTCCCAGAAACTTCAGCTGCCTCTTTCTGATGTTAAAAGCCTTCTCTCTAAGACCTCATCGTTGCTCAAATTCTCGGTCCATGATATCCTTAGCATCCTTCTGTGGAAATTACGTAGGTTAAGAAATAATGAATTTAAAACTGCTTTACTGGTCGCGTGTTTGTTTTTAGAATATATTCAGAGGTCGATATAAATTGAAAAAGAAAGTTTCAAAATCAAGTTTTGTACGGCGACTATTCAACATTTTATTCTTTTTAAACTTAAATGAACTTTATCAAACATACTAAAGGTTATTTTGTCGCTATAATTTGGGGCAATTAATGCTTGACGAAAATTTTATCAAAAGTTTTAAAAATAATAAAATCGACAAAGCTGCTTATTATTCACCGCAAGTGAAGGGATTTTTTTATTGTTTCATTAATATAGGTGAGAAGTGTACCGTGGTAAAATGCTAAGGAACTATTTTGTGTTTTATTCTTTAAGATACTATAGTGAACGAAATCTTTATTAATTACTTTTAATTAACCTCTCTTGCACTTTAACTCAATTATTTTCATCGACTTCAGTGATGCCATCGAGAACTACCGCCATTCGATTTTTTATGTTAACTTTTTGTATTCATAGGGTTTTTGAAATCAGAAGGCTGGTTGCCCCATGTCGAGTTTTCCATCTAACTTTACAAGCAAAATTATCAATTGTTGCCAAAATTAAAATCTTCACTCCTTGTTACTTGATTTTATTCATTTATTTTGGCAGCACGAAATCGTTAATTATTTCCACCATGAATGAAAAAGAAATAGGTTTAAAAAAATTAAAGAAGTTTTCATTTAAATCTGTGGTTTTAGCAGTCATACCAAATTCGTTCACGTCCTTTTTATTCACAGATTTCAAATAAAACATGAAATTTGAAGTTTGAGGTGTAATGTCAAGTATTGTTAATTTCATTGTTAGTATTTAAAATGGAAAAAAACAAGTAAAAAGACGCAGAAAATATAATTCGAAGACAACTCCCAAAATAATCGTAGGGACTTTCAAGACGTGTATGTGTGTGCACGTGTGCACTTTTGATAAAGTTAGAGGCGGACCAAACCAATCTTGTCAAAATATAACAATAAACCCCTACCATATTTCACTCGAGAAAAGCTTATTCCCAGACAAATCCTCCCCAAACACCCTGTGTCTTGTACTCCTCTAGTTACGTTTGGATACTAACGTCTGAAACATATATGATTATATATCATAATGTTAATGTTAGCCGTTTCCTTTGAAGGAAATATTTCGCATACAGCCAGTGTTGGTGTTGGCTGCAATTTACAAAATATTTCTGTTAAAACAATTTTTCAGGAAAATAAGATTCACAAGTTTACTGTTATTGCTCTTTCCAGTATTGATGGGGGTTTCCTTCCTAGACTTTTGTTTAAAGTGATGCATAACGTCAACATCTGGATTATGTCATTATTTTCTCTTCGAATTACATATATAGTGGAATAAGCGTGCCAAAAGCGAAGAAATAAACAATCTTCAAACACAGCTCTACAAATTTAAATAAATTTTATTATTGAGTATTTGTTTTCCTTCAAGTTGGAAGAAACAAATTAGAAAAATCCTCGCAAAACAAAGTCTTACGAAAATATTTTGTTTTCTTTTTTTACAACATAACAGAAATAAATGCGTTAATATGTTAGAAAAGTGGAATGCGTCTACATAACGAGATAGTTAAGTATTTACGTTGTTTTATGAATGTGTGCAATTTTTTCAGCGGTAAGCAGTTCGTGAAGAGAGCTGTGTTGTTACTACTGCTAATATTTTTGTTGACATAACTCCATTTGTATGTTATTACGTGTTGTTTAATTTACTTTAAAATCGCATGGCTATTGCAAGAAGATAGTCAATAAATATGTGAAAGGCTGAATAATTCATCATCCGAAAGGTGTGAATAAACAGTTTGCGCAAACAACAACAACAACAACCTTAGTCAAAGGTTTACCGAAAAACTGTAAACTGAAAATTAAACTTATTTTTACGTGATCGTATTTATAGAAAAATAGATGGATCATGGAAATTAAAAGCTAGATTAACTAAACTCAGAAGTTTATTGGTTAATAAATATTCTCCCCAATTTTTAAATATCTATTTTTAAGAGGGAAAATATTCTTGATCATTTTCTGGAGTGATCTCTCAAATTTTGTAGCAGATAACAAACACAGTTGTTTGACATTTCAAAACCTTCAGCGCGTTTGAGATAAAATGAGTCAATTGAGAGTGATTTTACGTAACTCTATTGAATTTTTCTACAATTTCTAACGGGTTCCACAAATATGCTATTCATTTTAGTTGTTGCTGTAGTTGAAAGTCTTGAAATTATGGAGTTTTTGTTATATGTCACAGTTCTTTGTGATTTTGTAGTGTCAGTTCACGAAACTGGAAGAAGGTCCTCGTTAAGACCTACACGTTTCATTCGCTTAAAGTTATTTTTAACCATTAATCTGAAAAAGTGGTTGTATACATTTGACAGTTTAGATATTTATGAACGGTTTTGACGCCATGCATGACATCCACATGAAAGTCTCGATCTGAAGCAGCTATTTAAGTACATGACTCGAGTTTTTAGGTTAATATTTTGGTTTTGTAGCAACTTGTGTTGTTGGGCGAAACTATCGAAATCATAATTTCTTTATCTCTTATACTAAACTTGTTATAAATTATCAATACAGTGGATTATTTGAAGTGTTTAGTATTTAGTAATTCTACCTTCTGAATTTTCATGATGTATTCAGGCTATGTGCCATCACTGCTTTCATTCCAATCGCAGATCATAGTTTGTTTTTTGAAAAGGTTTATCTTGAGTCATATTTTTTGGAACACTTTGTAGGGGATGATGATGTTTTTGTTCAAGATCATTTTTAACCCAGCTATGAATACTTATGTCATTGGCATAGCCTCCGTCATCATTGTAAAAAAAAAAAAAATGTTTCATCGACACCAAATTACCGGAATGATACTCAGTCTCTCCAGATATTGATCTAATAGAAATTTTGTGGTCAGTCATTAAAATAGATGAATATGAGAATTTAAAAGAATATTTAAGCAAAGATCTTGAGATGCAATACCGACTGCGACAACAAATTTAAAGTCAAAAATGTAGAAAAATTTTTAAAATCAATAATGAAAGATAATCGAAGTTTATAGAAAATAAAGGCGCCCACATTAAAAATTACAATAACAAAAAACATGAAATGTCAAAGGTTAAGCTAAAAAAGTTAAAATCAATCAATGAAAAACTGATTAAGCGCCCAGATTAACAAGTAAAATAATAAATTAATAATTTATTCATGTTTATAGTATATAGTGTTAATCAAATTCAGTGCATTTTATGTTAATATGAAAAATTAAATTTATTATAAAACTGATTCTCGGAAAGTTACGAAATTTTGCTCAAATATGTCGCTTGAGCACATAGATTATCCGTAAAGCTTAGGTGGCTGCGCGAAACAGAATTTAGTTTATGCTTAAATATATCAAAAGTTATTTCTAGACCATTTCAAGTTTCTAGGCAGTCATCTAAAAAAATCAATGTGAAGTTATGTAAGGATAAAAAATTAAAGTCAATGACAATAGGTTATTCAAAGAAATGACAAAACATTGTTCACGCCACACTATATGCAGCAACAATACAGGAATATATTTATTAATTTACATTCTCTCTAACGGATTTAAACTGCTCAAGAGGTTTATTTGAAAATTTCTCAAGAGTTATGGTTTCACAGACTGCTAATTTTAGTTTTCAAAGTTCATTGAAAATTGATTACGACTCTCACAAATACGCTCCTTAACAATGCGCCAAAGCTTCTCAATGGGGTTTAGATCTGACGAACATGACAGCCACACCATAAGCCTGTTATTTATTTAACTTTAATTTGAATAAGTATTTATCAGTTTTCCTTTAAGGCTGAGCTGGAACCTTGTCGTGTATGAAAAAGACTTTTCCTTTGAATGATAGTTTTCTTAAGCCATGTCTGAATTAATGTCTTTAGGAATTCAGTGTAGGCAGATAGAGGTTATCATTCACTTTCCAGAGGTTAAACAAATCATTATCGATGATTCCCGTCCAAAACATAAACCTTCACGTTCTTGCCGAACCTTTCATTTGAGTGATTGATTCATTCGTTTTTTACGACTTACCAACCCCTTGTAGGTTATTTAAATGCGAAACATATTTTGGATTGTAAGTAATTTTTTTTCGATTGAACATTGCATTTTTTTTTAGAATAACAATATTTTTCCAGATATAAGTTCAACTATTTAACCCATAGCTAAGGGAAGGAAATGGTTCCATACCTTTCTCAAGTTACGAACTCGGCTTGAATTTAAACGGCTCTTCGATTACGTATTCTGAGCAACTATTACACAACTTTACTTTTTCGAAATACTGTTTCAAATTTTTTGCCCGTTTGAAACGCTTAACGAATTAATTCGGTTTAGTAAGCGATATCATGATGTTCTAAGCACATCAAGAACCCTAATATCTCCAAAAGAATCTTTAGTGGGTATGGACGCATCTCAATTGTCAATCAGGTTTTCATTCGTTGTGTGAAAGTCGAAGATGCCCATATTTTTGTCAGGTAGCGCATTGTATGCAGCCAAGTTCATAACATTCTTATCGTTCGATGGATTTTATTTTATGATCTTGAAACATTTGAACATATTTTTATTTTTTCTATTGCCATCATTACTCAAATATGTTTTACAGCTTATGCTGGAGAAAAATTGGAATGGTGGTAAAGAAGCATTATGCCCAAAATGTCTGCCATTTATTTTTTGTCGTGCTTAATGATGTGTTATTGGACAAGGCTGTACCTGTCAATGTTGCCAAATATTCAGTAGAATTAAGTTAAAATATATACAGTCAATAAGAAGTTCTTTCAAAATGAGATTCGCACAAACTATCTTTGTTTTACCCTATACTTTTTAAATTTATCTATGAATAAAAAAAATGACATTACGTTTAGTCTGCAGAATAAAACCTGATACCTCGAAAACGAGGCATTTATCTAATTCGGTGACTTCCGTTAATCCGTGCGTCACACTCTCTAAAATAACCGATAACAACATTTTTGGGGAGAAGTGCAAAGAAGTAACGGGGTACAAAATACAGTTTGATTTATTAGGGTGTGTTGCTTAGTACAATAAATTTTCATTAATGTTTTTGGAAAAATAATCAAGTTTTATTTTTTAATATACAAAATACTCCTACTATTTAAAAAACAACAACAATTTAATGATTAAAATAGCAAATACATTAATAAAAATGTAATATTGTTGTTTTGCATATCTTCTCTTTAATTTTTTATATACAAGAACCCAGTTTCTAGATCGATCTGTGTTTGCGAGAACTATAAACCAATCACATGGCCAAACGATTCAAAAAGTTGACTGTCGCTGCCAAATATAAACAATAGTCACTCATACGACACAAGAACACCTAATTATATTGTTGCAGTGGCATATTGAACCGCAAACACATCAAATGACCTCCAACTGTGGGTAAATAGTAGGGCTGTTTAACTGTGGTTGGCAACTAGCCTAATAGAAGGACAACTCTGTATTCAAAACCGTATGTAGCCCTGGCAAAGTACATACTATACAGCTAAGGATCGCTGAATTCGCATTGACTCGATGATCCCGGCTACGGTCGACCTCATTCATTGATAGAACAATTCAACATCGCAGTAGATGACAAGAAGTAATAACACATCATGGAATTAAAACAGATTGTTTTAACATTAATATTAATAAAATGGGTTTAACAGGATTAATAGTTGTTATAGTGGAACACACCTATTCTATAGTTAATATACTTTCCCACCTATGATATTTAGGAGTAGTAAGAGTAACGAGTGAGTGAGTCGGTGAGTCAGTCGATGTCGGACGACAGTTAGTCGAATACTAAAGTATCAGCGACCACAATTAGATTACTCTGCGTTATACTTATTATATAAAGTTCCTAACGTTTTGTACGTCGAACCTATTTTAGGAACGACTTATTACAAATACAAGCCTCCACTGTGAAATCACTCCACAACAATAGTGTTTTGGGTTACCGCACTTGACTTCGCCAAATGCACATAGGTGGCGCTGTTTATAAAAAGACAACCATTTCCTTTCTCTTCTTTTTTCCTCTTGCTCCAAGATTTAGTAGTAGGTTGATGAAGGCGTCCTTGCTGGGACTCATTCGTTTTTCCGGCCGACTGACGACTGAACACTTACACGCACTCATCACACACATAAACAAGAACATTCAAAATTTTTACTGTCTTTTCTTTTTCTTTCAACTGTGTACACATTAATGTAATTTCTTTTTATTAATACATTCATTGTTTGTTTAAAATCTGTAATATTTATATATTATTTTTACCCGGACTCACATGAGTCCTTTAAATATTGTTTGCGGGTACAAATGTACATACCAGGAACCATTAAATGTTTACTTAAAAAATTCAACACCTCGCAACAAAAATGGTGATTGCCACAACAGTATTTTGTTGACATTGTTATACGGGAAAGAAAGGAATTCACTCGTTCAAAGTTCTGAAATCTTCATTCATGATCCTTAATTGAAATTTTTGAAATGATAACTTGCTTATATGGTGCGAATATATTTTAATGTGTTGCAAAAATTAAAAATGCGTGTTGTCGTTCTCGTGGGCGGTGTAAAAGAGATCGAAGCTTTTAAAAGTCGCGCTGCCTGTAATTCTAAGGTAAGGTTGTATAAGTGTAAAAACATGGACTTACATCATAAAATCTTAGATCATGTAAACCAGTGCTACGCGAGCCATCGTTTGTCGGCACGCGATGATTTTTCCAGGAAGCAAAGAAACAAGAGTAACATTCCACGCCAAGGGAGACTACCGGGATACTGACTTTGTTTTTTTTTAAGCATTTTCATTATAGTTTTATATTTATTATGGTTACATTTTTAAATTACTTACTCATGTTAAAAGTCATTGCTATACAACTAACGAATGCGATATAATGAACAACAAAAGTCGAAACAGTGAACTGAAATACGTATACGAACACCATCGGGATGATGTGGCGTGGCACTGTGTGGGAACCACGCCTAGGAAAACATATATACCGGGTGTAACAGCATAATTATCCATCCCACAAAATATTTAATATCTAAAAACCCAGTAAACTGAGTTTCCTTTTTCCAGATTTTCAAATAAGACGTTTAGCCATCTTGACACCATTTGTCGTAAGGATTACTGAAAAACCCCTTTGAGTTATTCAGCTATAAAGAGAACGGGTTAAAATCGTTTTGTTTTACACCCACTGTCTTCCCAAGTGAGAAATGGTGAGAGGAAAAATCATTCAGGCCTTCAATAATGCTACCTTCATATTCTGACTTCCATCTTCAAAGTCCATTCAAAAACCATCAAGAGATTGGGGAATAATTTTTAAAAAAGAGAACAGTAGAGAGGAAAACTGGATCAGGATGTCTTCAACTTAGAGCTAAAGCGATCAATTAGAAAAGATCCAACTCAATTCATAAGACGTTTCGCACATGGGAGAGTAGTTTCAGCTATGACAGTCCAAGGAGCAGTGAAAAAAGACTTTAAAATAAAATCGTACATGAAATCTGTGAGGCATTTGTTACTTCAGGATAGAAAGTTAGAATGCTAGAGAGGGCGGAGATCATCGTGAATAAGTTGGAAAATGATCTTGGAATTATATATATATATATATATATATATATATATATATATATATTTGAACATTATTTCAATACTTCATATGCTTCCGATCCTTAGCTTGGGTTAATTAATGATGAAATTTTCATTTTCGTTTATGATCGATTTCATCACGATAGTTCTGTTAAGCTTGGAAGTAATTATAAATTCTTATTGCTCAAAATAGAGCCCAATAGTGTTATAAAAATCTCGGAGAATTCCAGTAAGATATCTTAAATCATTTATATGATACAACGATTCAGAGCTTAATCTAACAATTGAACAATTTTGCTGCTACACTCGGTATATATATATATATATATATATATATATATATATATATATATATATATATATATTTTTTAGCCTTCTTTATACGTTATAATTTTCATTTTATTACTTATGCATACATATGTTTATATCTGTGTCAGAAGACTTTGCTAGTTGATTTGTTAATATCCTTTTTATTTATATTGTAATATTGAATTCACAAAGTAAATGTAACATACAAAAAATAATGCATTTTTTATTATACTCATTATATTTTTCTGGTATAAATGAATAATACAACGAATGTTCAAATAATATTTTCTCAGATCGTTATTATATAATGATACGGCACAAATATGGCACCGGTCCCTGGCATACTGGGAAGAATTGTTACGTCATTGATGATTGGTCTTAGAATGAATAAGACATCTCAAAATGATCCAGAAACGGATATATCTAAAAAAAAAAAAAAAAAAAATTGGGATGATCACAGCGCCGCCTGAATAGCTGGACTGAAAAGTTTCGCCTGTCGGTCCCTTGCACATTAAAAAGAAAACGAAAAAAAAACAAAAAAAAACTGCCGGTACGCCACATCAGATGGTTTGAGAAGCACTGATGTAAACTATACACATGTGTTATAATTATAATGTTAGTATTCCTTATATTGCTGATTATATCATAGTATATGGAAGAAACAAGACAGCAAAATATAAATATAGCCCTTAGTGTAATCACCAAAAAAAAATCTTCAAAATTTATCATTTTTCTGATTCCATACCTGTATTATTATCTATTTAAAAAAAGTAAGTTAGAAAACCTTTTAATAGTTAAAATATTAGAAAAAAAATCTATGTCATCTCTACTCTAAAAAAAAATCTTGTTTGTCTTCTATTCGTCGGTGTGAGTTTTATGATTGGAATTATGGTTATTAGCAGATTTCATTAACATTGTCACTGCTTTTTCATTTATGAGTGGATTTATTTATGAAAAGTTTATTTTGTAAGAAAGATCAACAAAAATTTGAATTAATTTTCTAGAATATCTACAAAATATTTCTCTACTAAAAATATTTACTTTTCTGTGTACAACAAAAGAGGGTTTTTTCTGTCTACAAAACAGGATCTTTTTTTCGGATCAGTATAGATCAAGTGTTGCTGGTAACTCATCAAAGAGTCTTAAAAATCTACCGAACTGACATTGATACCTTTTTATGATTCCAGTAGTGAACTGACTTCCGGCGTAGCTTCGCGGGGCCATACATCATTATCTCAAATGAAATCGAAGGCTGATGAATACGTTTCCTTCACGAAAGAAAATGGATAGTTTTCGAGCAATTGAAGAGAGAGCCTACAGGCGGAATCAAGTTGGTTGTATCAGATCCGATGAAACGAAAAACGTGTCTTTCATAAATAGAGGTACGTTTTTTCTTTCGTCGACTCAAACCGTGCGTAATTTTCATTCATCAGTACTATCTACAATTCTGCACAAAAATGAAGACAAGGTTTTTTTTCATTATTTACATCATTCGGACTGTTGTCCTCATCGTTATTGCCACATACACCACGTTTCGGTTGTTGTATTCTCCAACCTTCTTCAGGTGATATACGTTGATATTTTGAACCTAATTTTTATTTAGTCCACGGCGGGAGATTTTTGGGCACCTTTTTTTTATATCTCATTATCAATTAATTCATTTTAAGTTTCATTCAAGTTTCTACTGTGGTCAGGTATTTTTGGATTACTCAACCAATGCTTTTATCCACCTGGGGACACCAGTGAGTTAATTTTGGGGACTTATATGCCTAATGTCTCAGTACCACGCTTTACCAGAGCTCATATTACAATATCTGTTATTGTTGTTTTTTTTTTCTCTAGCTTTCTGTATTACAGGTTTCCATATTGTATTCATGTCTATGCTTGGCCGGCTTAGAAGATTTTGTAACCTATCATATGCGCTGATTTCTTAAGTTTTCATATTTTCCAGTGATGTTCTCTGTCTATTATTTCAACTTCATCTCATAGAAGCATGGATCTCCATTTTCCCTCCATATATGGTCAGCCATGCCTGGTTTTTCTATTTTCCCTCGTGTTACAGTTTTACGGTGTTCTTGCAGTCTTATCTTAAGGGGGAGGCCTGTTTCTCTTTTATAATTCTTGCTACATCTGCATGGAATGTCGTACACACAATCCTTAATCATGTTCTCTTCTATGAGTAGTCTTACACAGAAGAAATACCTGCGTAGTGTTGAAACACTCCTGAATGTTGTCCAGATATTATATGAACCACAGATCTTTTGTATCGTTTCCAGTATGCCCTTTACATAGGTAGATCGAGGCTGTTTTCTGAGTGCTGTTATCGCCTTGTGTCCTTCTATCCCAGTTTGCGGAGGAAACAGAAGCATGAAGAGTTGAGTTAAAGGGAATTAACTGATACTGAGATCAATAAAAAAAAGCATGACACGTGGAATTAGAACAATCTATCCTCGTGGACTAAATAAAGGGTTAGGTTCGAAATTCCAACGTATATCACCTGAAGAAGGTCGAAGCGTACATAGGCCGAAACATCGTGAATATGTCAATAAAGAGGAGGACAACAGTCCGAACGATGTAAATAGTTACAATACCTCATCTCAGAAATATAGACAGATAATGATTTTTCAGTTTAGACTGCTCACTTGGAATATTAGCACAAGACATTCTGGTTTCTTCCTTTGTCCTTGATACTTGCAAAATGAAATGGTAAAAATCATGTTTTAACAAGATCCTAGTGTCATTTTCAGTAAAGTATGACCAATCAGAATGGTGCTTGTGTGTTTATCTCATCTGCTTGGGGGTATTTCTCTTCACACTTGCTAGGTGGCGTTGTATAAAGGACAACCCCCCCTCTTTCTTTCTTTTTTCTTTTCAAAAACAGTGTCGTAGCAACAAGATATGATTTATCCCCACTCCCGCTGAGGAATTTAATCCCCAGACATACGACGTGTCGCATATGTAACATAAACAAACTACGCTATCTCCTGTTAAAAGCTTCATACAACCACAGTAAGAATAAAACACATACATGTATATTTCTTTACTTTTTTCTGTGCTATTTACATCTAATTTATGTATATAAATATATATAAAGTTAATATGAATTAATTTCCTTTGAGATCGTTAAGACATTCAACTGAGGCTTATGGCCATATCACGTTGAAACTCCGGTTCCCGTACAATCACTGCAGTTAAGCAACGACCTTTTTGGAATACTAGGTGCTGTAAGCTTGGATGTGTTATAATAAGAAGTTTGGAGTAATTTCTGTAGTTAAATGAGGTTCTGTTCCTCAGGCGCCGCTCGCACAACACCGAATGCTCCTTCTGAAGACACCGTTTTCGAATTTGCGCATGCGGCACCAACGTAAAAATTGCCACCCACTTCTCACTGCTCCAGCCTTTTTTATTATGCCAAAACCACGGCCGACTAACCAATCAATGTTCTTGGCTTCGTTTTCATTCACACTGTCAGATGTTATCCCCCAGTCCGACCAATCACCACGCGGATTGCTATTGGTTGAAACGCGCTAAGCTGTATAACAGCCAACGTTTTAGACTCATAGACTTCCGGAATAACCAATAGCGGGAAGACATTCATGCCATTTTCAAAGGAGTATTCGTCCATTTCCATGAGGCTTTTTTACGACGATTGAACTCGGCGCTAAAGACGGACTCATTGATGGAAATAGCAGTACACTGAGGCATGTTTCCTTCAAAAATGCACACTTCTCCCGATCTGGTTATGTGCACCCTCCCAGTTCTCTGATCACGTCAATCCCAAGAAGATCGAGCCGAAGTAGTGGTCACAATTAGCGCATCAATGCGCATGGGTTGAGCATGATAAATGTTCAGCATAATATTGCCATGTCCACGGCATATTAGGGCCTTACCGTCGGCCGTTATTACTTTCGTCTCCATCGGTCGGCAAGGGCGGCATTGCACATTTGCTCACCAGTGTCTGCGAGCAACCAGAGTCGGCCAGTGCTGTACACTTCTTTTCTTTTACTGACACCCTGATAATAGGCAGTACTTGTTCTTTATTTGCTTGGGGAGAAGATTAGCGCTGACATCTGTCCTCAGGAGGCGTTTTCTCTGTCACTCTAATGAGAAGTTCCCGACCTTGTTACATCAAAAACGCCGTATCTCACGACGGGATCTTCGTGTCCGGGTGGCTATTCTCACTAAGTAATCCTACCTACAATTCTTGGTCAAATGGTTGGGGCCAGAGCACTTAAAACAAATGATGCTACTCTTCCGCGCGGGAGCGTCATTGTGCATTTGTTGAGCAGTTATGACGACTGACTCATTGGACTCCTTGCTATCGGTCATAACAGCCCGAGCCCTAATTAAAAGTAGGTCCAAAGTAATGGTGTCCATTCTGGATGATGCCTGGAGAAGCTGCTTGATTTGTTGCGGCAGTCCAGAAACCAATGCGCATGCCAGCCATCGCTCGAGCAGTTGCACCCCACTCCAACCAGCAGATTTAAATCCGTTTACGGTTTCGTCGTGACACAAATTGATCCTGGGCTCGCAAGCGCAATGGGAGTATCCGCTCGATTTTCTTCATCTCGCAGATTTCAAAAAGCAACTCCACGTTCTCAATCCATTCTACAATTGGTAGATCGGTGGCAGCACCACTGAATTCGAGTATTAGTCGAATATCAAAACCTCTATCCGCCATGATCGGGAAGATGGTCGAAATAGCCTGTTATAATTAGGAATTTGTAGTAATTTCTGTAGTTAAATATGAGGTTCTTTTTCTCAGACGCTGCTCGTACAACACCTAATTCTCCTTCTGAAGACACTGTTTTCGAATTCGTGCACGCGTCACCAACGTAAAAATCACAAGCCGCTTCTCACTGCTCAAGCCCTTTTTATTGTGCCAAAACCACAGCCGACTGACCAATCAAAATTCTTGGCTTGGTCTTAAGTCACACAGATGTCATCCTCCAGTTCGACCAATTGGCACGCGGATTGCTATTGGTTGACCCGCGCTAAGCTGTATAAAAGCTAACGTTTCAGACTCATACACTTTCGGAATAACTAAAAGGCAGAGGGGAATATTCATGCCATTCAAAGAAACAAAACGTGTCGCGTATTGAGATAAGGAAGTTATTATTTTCCTTTACATTAGATGTAAGCCACTTTGATTCTTTTACTTCTACGTAATTGTTCGCTACATTGGTGTCATTGATAATGGATCGGAATCGTTAATCGGAGAGTCGAATGTCAATTCCCGTTGGCTTCCTAATATTCATTTACGCACAAACACCTTTGGAAAAACGTATGAATCCAATTCTTCTCCCTCCAGCTATGGGTTAATTAGCAAGATATATATCACTAAAGAATTATCTCTCAAAAATTTTTTACAATCTAAAAATATTTTTTGGCTTTAAATAACCTGCAGCGGGTTGATAAGCCGTAGAAAACGAATCAATCAATCAACATTCAAACGAATGTCGTCACATTTGGTAACCTCTTTCCGTGCATAATCCCTCTGGGTTGAATATAAATTAGTTTCTCTTTTTTTATTCTTGTGTTTTCTTCTTTATATTCTAAAGGAAACGAAATGCAAAATTTTATTATGACCATATCATTGTAATTTTTACATTCCACTCGGTGCATATGGTGTTGATAAGAAGCGTACGATTAACGTGACATAGCGACTAATATTCCTGAGAAAGATGTGCGTTTTTCTGTTTCTTTCCTTTTCTAGTTTTTGGTTGAGACCTTTCAAAAAATATTCGCCTACCATTTAGATAAACTCTAGTGTTCATTGTGTAGATAAAAACAGGCAAAACAAAGAAACACATAAATAAAAGAACGGCTACTGTTTTCAATCAAATTGCTCGTCTTAAGTTCATTTGTCGACCTGCTCGAAACAATAAACCATTATCTCATAATTGCTTTCTATACATAACATATCTTTGGTGATAGAGTAAAGTAAATATTAGTGTTCGTCGGAGTTTTCTCGAACAGGGATGAAATTACAAACAATTACATTGCAATGTACTAAGTTGTCAGTTTGTGGCGGCGTTAACCAGTTGTAGAATAGTAATATTTTCTTGAATTGGACAGATATGCATATTTATATATGTTAAAGCGGAGATAATATTGTGGTCGCATGAGGTTGTATCAATGGGGTGCTACAGATTTATAATGGACGACGTTGCTAATTGTCACGAGTTTTCTTGTGTTGGACAGATATGTATATTTATATGATATGTTAAAACGGAGATAATATTGTGGTCGCATGAAGTTGTAGCAATGAGTTGCTACAGATTTATAATGGACGAGTAAAAGTTTGAAAAAAAAATTGGATGATTTACATTCTCCATGGAATACTACTTTTAAATTAAGTGAGTTCTAACATATTAAAAAAAAATATTTTTATCCAGATTTTCTAAAAGAAAAACTTTCAAAAATAATTTCATTTATTTGTGAATAAGTTCTGAAAGTTTCATTAAAGTTCAACAATTATTTGATTTTTGCAAGAATTTCCAAATCAATGTGTTTTTCACCGAAAATAAGCGCAAAAACACTTAATTGTAAAAATTACATGTCACTGACATAAAAAAATCGGATTTTTAACCAAAATTTCGAACGTGTTAGAAATGTTTAATTTTTAAAAAATTAATTTAAAATACATTGGTCTTTCCTCTTAATAATAACATAAACATTTTGACGATAAAACTTTTTTTATTAAATTTGGGGCCTTTTTCATCGTGCTATGCTGTCTTTTTAGGGTTTTTTTTAGCGAAAAGCGGACGTGCCTAATTTTAGCAGAGCAAATTTTATAGTCTTTTTGCGGTGAAAGACATAAATTTGGAAATTCGTGCAAAAATCAAATAATATTGGAATATTTTAAAAAGAATTTTGAATTGTTTTTGTATGTGTAAAAACTTACCAAATTTTATACCCGACACTATCAGAAAATAAGAGCGACACCAGAATTCTTTAAAATTTAATAAAACATTAGATTACGGAGAATATTTTATTAAATTTTTTAAGATTACCGAGTACTTAAAAGGTGTTCGCGTTATATTCCTCAATTATTTTTAAGGTTAAAGCCCCCGTAGAACAACAATACATAATCTATCCGTCATTGACTATCACGGAGATGTTAAAAACCTGTCTACATAAACAATCTATTGTCGAGTTGAAAAATGCATTTCTCAGATATTTCAAACTTAAAAAAAAATAAATAAAAGTTGTTTCAGATCAGATTAATTATGCTTTAAATCAGCTAATATTTCTCAAATAAGATTCCGAAAAGTATATTTTATTTTTGGAGGACTTTTTAATAAAGAGATTTACATTTTTATAACACTTTTTTAAAAATGGCGCCAAAATTAAAGATTTTAGAAATTCAAAACAAAATTTCTTCCAAACAATTTAAATTAGTTTTGAAATACAGCATAATATTTTGTTTATTGGAAATTTAAATTTAATGTCTCAGTCCGAAATTAAAACTAAAATAAATGCTTCAAGAAAGATTTTTCATTATTAAACATTAATTTCAAATGTTAGGTGTCACGTTTTCGTGGCAGTCCCTACTTTTATAGTTCTGAATAGAACGCAACCTAGCGGGCATTATGTCAGACTCTGTGGGCTAATGCTCACAAGTTCTTTTGAAATGATATAGTGAAGTAATAGCATAGTGTTGAACGCGACACGTGATTCGCTGGGGTTAAGAAGCTCTCCGCAGATGAAAAGAAAAAAACGTCTTGTCTCTACAGCATCCTGTGGGTTAAGATGGAGCGTGTATCCTTTCGTTTTATACTGCTTTATACAACGTCATCTAACAGAGAAAGTAGGGGAATTTCACAATAGCAACATATTTTAATGCTTCAGCAAACTAAGTTGTAAAATTACAAAAAAAAAAAGGTTGAATGAAGGTGTGTATATAGAGATATCTCTCTTCGTGCGTATGCAAAATTGACATGCAAGATTGAGAGTGTTCTTGTTTGTTTGGGAATTTTTTTTAGATATGCTTATGCGTAGTCAAGTAAGCTTAGAGAATTTTATACAGTGTACTTTATTTGCAATGCAAAGAGACTTGCAGTTCTCAGTGGACTGAAAAATTTCCCCATAGACGGAACGAGACATGTTTTGTCTCTACGGCATCCTGTCGGTAAAGAGAGAAAAGGCGGATGAAACTTTGTACCCCTTTTCTTAAATATCACTTATTGGCAACGCCGTCTAGCGGTCGTTAGCAGAATTTCTTTAGCAGACAAGTGGAGTAATCCCACAGGTTCTATCTTTGTTTCGTTCGGAATAAAGATTTAGTGGACAGTGCCAACTTCAATACAAGATCACATTCAGAGAGCATAAGTGAAAATCAATCAAACTCACTAGGAATAGCACAAGTTCAAGTTTATCTATTTCCCTACAGTTCCATAAGTATATAATATTGTCATAAATGTGTTCGTTAAATAAAAAAATATCTTACTTATTTTAATCTTTAATTTTACTCTTTAGGATTGATTTTAAATTAAAACTTTTCAGTAGTCCAGATGAAGTGTTAATTGCGAAAGATGCTAATCCAAGATACAGAAATATTAAGCATTTGTGTTCGTTTCTCATTCGCATAAGCTTTACAAATACATATATAGCGGTGATAACTTTCAAGTTACACCCTTTTCAGCATAGACTAATACTAAATCCCTATTTTATGGCGGGGAAATTTACATTGATTTAAATAGCAAAACAGGATTCGAAACAGCTTCTTACTTTACTTGACTCCTAATTTCTATTACTTATAAACCTATACTTAATCCAGGTTTAATGCTTTGGATGGAGCGGCTTGGTGAAAGAAGATGTTGCTCTTGGGGCAGGTCCCGGTGGGTTATGTATACTTGGATGACTATCAACACCGGAATTAGGAGTATAGCTGTGCTATATTGAATCTTGTTAGTTCCTTTTTCGTCACCGATAATACTCACTCGAATAGTAATCCGTATAGTGATCTGAATAGAGAAATAGTATAGTGAATAGAGAATAGCGGTCCGTATAGTATAGAGGATAGACTAGGAATAGTGATCCGAATAGTAATAGAGGATAGACTAGAAATACAGATCAATTAGGCACACACTA
The DNA here is from genome assembly GCA_903632075.3 of Acanthosepion pharaonis. Taxonomy (NCBI): domain Eukaryota; kingdom Metazoa; phylum Mollusca; class Cephalopoda; order Sepiida; family Sepiidae; genus Acanthosepion; species Acanthosepion pharaonis. The sequence goes on along the minus strand of CAHIKZ030000385.1, from coordinate 125,096 downwards.
CCTCCCATATATGCGTTTTCTCTATGGTCACGTGGTCTACTTAATTCAATAATGAGATCGCTTGTGTTTGCTCACTGGCGATCTATGTTTGCAGCGACACTTTATTCCTATATAACATCATAATTCTTCTACATAGCCACATCTCTGTTGCCTCAAGTCTTCTTTTCATCTGTAAGGAGACTTTTCAGCATTATATAGAAGGTCAGCGCTTTTTCTTTGTTTCTAACAAAATTGTTCTTTCTTAATACTTTACTTAGCTTTTGGAAGGCATCTATCGCTATTCCAATGTGCTTTCGGATTTTGATGTCACTTCCCAGATATTTAAATTGATTTTGACATCCCCATTTCTGAGCCTGCATCTTGGGCTGTTCCTCTTGCTTACAATCATATGTCTTTTTATAATTGAGGCTTAGTCCTTCTTTACTACTTGGTAGTTTTCTTTCTGTGGCACCGTGTTGATAGAAGACACAGCTTTGAATATTTGTATATTTATCCTTTGGAATCTATCCGATGCTGTATTTCTCTTTTTGTTATACAATGTTTATTTGCATTTTTGATGTTTTATTTTCTTTCTTTTTTTTTCATCAGTTTGCTGATAATGCAAGCTATTTTGCCACTTCAGTTGTTTCATGTTAAAATATGCGTTCACAAAGAACTCCATACCAAATACGTACTCACACAACTTTGGTCCCATTTGCTGTGTATAATTCCACCATATCCTCAAAGATAGATGAACAGAGATAAACATACTGCGAAGAGATGAACATTCAGGACATTTTTCGAATGCGTTTTGGAGATAATACTATGAGGGTTAAGTCTTTTTCGTCTCTTCTGGCATTCTAATTTGTGGCTCTGAAGTATTGACGCCAGTTTCGCTATCAAAAAGAGAATAAACTTCACTGAAGAGACCTGTCTGTTGTATATAACTGGAATGCGGGAATCTGTAATGGGAACTGGAAGCTGACACAATCAGAGCAATGAGTGCTATTACAAAATCTGAAGTAACTATTTTCTTACTCATCGAGGATGGAGACTTGAATGAATTTAATCTTCATATATTACTTCCTTGATGAGACGGACACCTTTGGACAGGGGGGGGGGAAATATTTCTGGATAATTTCAAATTCAAAAAAACGGAATACTTAAAGAAAAAGAATGGAGAAAAAAGAAACTTTACATTTATATCATCAAACAACATTTTCAAACACTTTGTTCAAGGTTTTATCCAGTTTATTTTTTTATGAGAACTATGCATCCTATTAGGACCAACCTTGGCGCCAAGGTCAAAGATGAGGACCCAGACTAAGCACGATCGAATCCAAAGACCCCAACGGTGGAACAAACGGATGATGATTACAACAGATCTCAATGGTTGAACCAGCGGATAACGAGAGCTACGCATGACAGACATACTACAGAAGGCGCCATTCGAAATCAGCGGTAGCCCGTTGCAGTTTCATAACTGGATTCTTCATGTCTCATTCTATATGTACCGCAGGGGAAGATCATGAAATCGAGTATGTGGGCCACTTCATGTCAAGGTGATGTCCACCTTAAACAAATTCACGCCATCGCTACTTTCTTATACTGATTTTCTTTCACCTTCAACCAACCCTTGCAAAGCCAAATGGCAATAGGGAATGGATGATTTTGATGAAAATGATATATTCTAGTCCTGAACCTACACGTTGGTAGTGAATATAGTCATCAACACCGTCATCAGAGAGAAAGCGATTAGCAAAGAAGAAATTAAATTCTTGGATATGAGATAAAGCGTCCGTTCTTGTCTATTTGCCGTGGTCTTGCGCTTTTTTCATAGCTAACATCCGAAGCTGGATTTACATTTAATTTTTAAGGGTAGCATCTGGTTGAAAGTGCAGCCGTCTGAAACATTTGTCACACATAATCATTGCTTCAGTGTTTGAAATTGAAATTTTGAATGCTGAGTATGGTTTTCTAAATTCTCAAAACGTTTGTCTGGGCTGAAATTTTAGAATCGGTTTTGTTCGGATAATTGCAAAAATGTTCTCATGATTTTAATTTTTCTCTTCATTTCACGTCCGGTTAATCAAGGAAGTACTGTACTGTGAGAGAGTAGTCGCATGTGGAATGAAAGGAAATAAAACGTATCATTGACTTGATATTTTTTTGCAAACACAAGCGGTCACTCCACTTTCATGCAGCGTTTCAATTCGACACAGGTTTTCGATTTTCAGAACAAAATGTCCCGTCAACCGTAAATATCAAAGGGTGTCGCTCATTACTCTATTTTTGAGAGATATCGTAATGGAATATATACATTATTGCTTTTAAGTTGATAGATTTCTTTTAGCGTAATTTTTGGGGATATATATATATATATATATATATATATATATATATATATATATATATATATATATACTAATAATTATACACGGTTGGTAAAAAAAACTCGGATAGTACAACTTGCAAGAATATGAAAACAACTTGTTATCCGAGGAAAAAAACTGAAAAAAAAAGAACTAGAAACGTCCGAATAGGGTGAAAAAATCATCCAGTGCCTTAAGTTTTTAGTCCAAAAAAACAAAAACAAAAACAAAAAAACAAAAGAAAACAAGCGAGTAACTAAGCTAAAACGTAAAGTGCTCAATACGCTAAGTAAAGCAAAGATAAAAATAAATCCTAAAGACACAGGAACTACCTACTTAGCTTTCACCTGAAATGATCCGCTCAGCTATATAGGATTTATTTTATATATATATATATGCATGTATGTATGTATCTATGTGCGTGTGTGTGTGTGTATACAGGGTGCGGTGGATAAATTGTCGTCTAAATGAGGCAAAAATGAAAATGACACTAACATCTCATTTTAACAGATATATTTACCAAAATTACGCAAAAATATCTTTAAATACTAAACAGTAAATTTATTCAATAAAATCGCCATTGGCTTTTCAAACACGGCCTCCAGACGACTTCGGAATCTCCTACAACTCTTCTGGGCGGTCCCCTTGTTTAAACCGGTGACTGCTACCATAATCCTTCCCTTCAGTTTATCTTTGGTGTTACAAAGAGTTTTGTTGGTTTCTAGTTCAATAGGGCCCAACACATAATAGTGAAGGGGGTTACAGTCTGGGGAGTTAGGTGGACAGATGTAAGGGGTGATGTGGTCGCAGAAATTGTCTAACAGCCATGACTGGCTTCTCCGGCTTGTATGGCATGGTGCAGAGTCCTGTTGCCAGACATAGGGTCTTCCAGCAGCCACTCTCTTGACCCAGGGCAGCACTATCTCCTCAAGTAGGTCTCCGTGTTGAGTCTGAGGACTTGTGGGAAGATGAATTGAGGCATAACATCGCCATATCTGATGAACTGAAAGTCTATAAAAAATATTAAGGCGTACTCATGATCCTTCTTAGTGTAAAGAACGGGTCCTCTCGGGGACGATACTAATGTCTACAGGCGTTATTTTTTTTATAATCATATCACAAAAGAGACATTTAAGCTATGCTTAGAAAATAACCATATCACAGAAGATCTATCCTTTCTGTTATATCTGAAAAGGCTGTTGTCACTTTACTCTTACTAATTTATTCAAACAATCAGTGCACTTTCACTACAATATTCATTTGAATAATTTACATGCATTTTAATACATGCGAAATCTTATATTAAAAAATGGATAGATTATGTCTACTGTAGACATTTAAGTACTCCAAAGCAGTACTTTATATAACATATTCAACCGCGGGGTTTGGTTTCAGAAAATTATAGTAGTACACGTCAAAAACATGCCAGGTTTAAACGTGGTGAACGGAAAGCAATGCACGTAATCGGTTCATGTAATTTATGCTCAAGTATGACTACGTGTGAATACGTATTAAAAAGATCAGTTACCCAATATATCGGTAAAACAAAGTCATTAAATAATGTTAGTTAATTGAAGCACGAGTAGTCATTCTACTGAGGACCGGCCGCACTTCTGTGCAGTCAGAATTAGTCAAACAAAGTATGTTCCATGTTTGCCTTCACCCCGAGATCAACGTCTCATTCTCGTTTCAACCGACATTTTGAATACAATGGAAACCTGACAACCAAAACTGAAATGTCTGCCTGGTGTGTGTTTTACTAGTCCTACCGCTAAACAAAAGATCATCGACCTAAGAAAAATGAAAACATATTTTATTATATACTGTGTAGTATCAAACCGATTATATTTCAGTTGGTAACTTAGCTGATTTTTTCGTAGCTTCATTTTTATTATTATTCGGTCGAGTTAGCTCGGACATTGATGAGTCTATCACGCCAACCATCACAGTCCTGCATCAAGGTCTGAAGGTCATAAGAGTGGTATTCTGTGTCATAACATAGCTGGTCAATGTAGGTGGTTTCTGGGCAACCAACCCGTCTTGCTCCATGGCTAGGAGTCCAGAGCAGTAGATCCCTCGCGGGTTTTTGTTTTGCTCGCAATCAGTATTATAGTTCTCAGCATCCGACTGTAGGTTTCGTCAAACTCTGGGGTTTTAGTTCATGTCTAAACAGTGGCATCATACATTAGCACTGCATCTACAGTGGATCGAAAGAATTTCCGCTAAAGATTGGATGGTAGATCATATTTCTAGATTACATCCATTTTATTCAAGGCGGTTCAGGCTTCAGCTATGCGAAATTTTACGTCCTTTTTAGTAGAATTTATTTTGCTTCGGAGGTATGTGTTGGAACCGAGAAAAGGTTGCTGAATGAGGAATAACCAAAACGGAGGTTGGACATGAAATGGTCATCTTTATAACATCAACAAAATACAATACTCGCCAGCAGCATAAAGTAGGTAAACCATGTCTAGTACTGGACTGCGTAGACTGTATATTACCCTCACTTACAATAGTGTCCAATGTATTTATGAGGACTGGGACATGCCCATTAGTGTTCATAGATCCGGTATATAACAGTATGTAAAGGATTCGACAAATTTTATTGATTCATCTGAGATAGTTTGTATTGAGCCTTGCTGATTGAAGGCATTGACATAGAGTCTAATATCGTTGGCAGCATTTTCTAGATGATGTAGGAGTACTGTGGCATGCGTAATGGTGTCTGTAGTGATAGCTAGGGCATCTTCATTTTACAACACTATAATTAGTTGTCAGAAAAGGCATGACGGCAGAGCTATGCTAATCACCCTCCCTCTAATTCAGATTTCTCTTTAACAATCAGAAAAATGGCAGTGAGTGAGGAGGAATTAATTCACGAACGTTGAATTAATTGGTAAGTGTGTTAATTGAAAACGTTAATTAAAATAAAGCATCGTACAATTACTTAATTATTGTGCATATTTCAGCAGACAATTCACGTGATCTGTAAAATTTACGTAAAGAAATAATTTTAAGAATAATTCAACTGTTTTAAAGGAATAATTAAATAAATAGATAAAAAACAATCTGCAGACGAAATGAAATTATTTAAACCACACTACGAAATCCGTAATCTCTAAACTCCTTAGAATCGTGAAAAAAACCCTACAAAAAAAAAAAAAACGTTTCACTCTTTTTAGGTTATTGGTAATAAAATAGAATTCATAACAAACTGGAAAAATTCTTATGAAAAATGTTGTGCATCTGATTTTCATTAAAAGAATGAGGATTGACGCACGTGGATGCATTTTGACTATTATCATCATCCTTATATTGTGTTGCTTGATTCGCTTTTTTGCAGTTTTCTCTTCACAAACTTACAATTCTTTGCGTATGCGACTTTTTTTTTCACCTCTCGCTTTCTCTTTCTCTCTGTTGGAAGCAATATTGAATTCGTATTTGCACTTGGCTTACTAATTAGCTTCATTGTCAGAACCACGTGAGATGACGTCTAAATCTTACATATTTTCTCATGAGTCTGTCTATCAATTACGGAATGTTTATTCCAGAGTAGTTAAGGAATTCCTTTCACAGTCCATATATGCTAACCCATCCCAATAATGTCTTTTCTCTCTCTCTCTCTTTCTCTCTCTCAGAGTTAAGGAGAAAGGTAGTAACTAAAATGCAAATATTTCTTGAAACTAAATAAATTAGTAAGTGTTTACAAATTGCAAAACATTTCAAGCCACTTTTCTTTAACTGCATTGTGCGGATGATCTGTGGACAACAGTTTTTGTCGGAGGCGGTAGGGGGGGGGAGAACAAACGATCCTAGTTCAAATTCCGTCCTGTTGTCTTACATTCTCTTTCGCACTCTTATGCATTTGGGAAAAGCATGAATCCATCCATACTACCCCATAGCTATAGGTTAAAAAACAAAATAGAATGGGCTCTCTAACTTTAAGTGGAGTCAGTCTAGAAGAAAACTCTGAATTCAAAGCCTGATGGTACATGGCAATTGATAGACAATAAAGAAAAGGGATCTGTGGAGTACCATGATCGTCTACGTGCTGATGGTACATGGCAATTGATAGACAATAAAGAAAAGGGATCTGTGGAGTGCTATGATCGTCTACGTGCTGATGGTACATGGCAATTGATAGACAATAAAGAAAAGGGATCTGTGGAGTGCCATGATCGTCTACGTGCTGATGGTACATGGCAATTGATAGACAATAAAGAAAAGGGATCTGTGGAGTACCATGATCGTCTACGTGCTGATGGTACATGGCAATTCATAGACAATAAAGAAAAGGGATCTGTGGAGTGCCATGATCGTCTACGTGCTGATGGTACATGGCAATTGATAGACAATAAAGAAAAGGGATCTGTGGAGTGCCATGATCGTCTACGTGCCGATGGTACATGGCAATTCATAGACAATAAAGAAAAGGGATCTGTGGAGTGCCATGATCGTCTACGTGCCGATAGTACATGGCAATTCATAGACAATAAAGAAAAGGGATCTGTGGAGAGCCATGATTATCTATTGTACAAATGATACGTGACAAGAATAAGGAAAGGGTATCTGTGGAGTTTTATGATCGCCTACTTTTAACATGGCATTTAAAAATGTCCTTATTAAAATATCAAAAAATCTACTTATATCAAATTCGTTGCGTTTTGCTGCATTTTCTTATTGATATTCAATATCAAATAAGCCAAATGACATTCGATTAACAAACAATTATATCGTTTTTATTTTATAATTTTTAATATACCGCAAAATAATGTTTCTACTATGTAACCAGTAAAGTCCACTATATAGATATAGGAAATCCTTCCTTCTCTTCGCTGTTAGCTATTCTGATGACATAGAAATCTGTTACATACTGAACATATAGTCGATGTCAGATTTTGTTATGCAAATCAATACGTTTTTCCCAGTAGATTTGATTGTAATCAATCGATAAATTTTTCAGGATCTATTTATATAACTATGCTATAAGAATTTCACATTATAACATGTTTTTATAACAAATATTTACAGTAACTTATTTGTTGTGTGAGATTTTAATTATGCTGTTTATTGTGGGATGTTCATCATATTTTAAATATATATAAGAAATGTTTCTTTAGAAGCAAAGAAAAGAGTACTGAACTGTTACGTAATATCAGTCCTCCTGTATGACAGTAAATGCTGGGCAGTCCCCTTACAAATGAAGAAGAGACTTGAATCAACAGAAATGTATTTCTACAGTATGATGCTGAGAATATCATTGACTGAACATGTAAATAACAACATTTTAGAGAAAATGAAAACAAAAAGGACATTTATAATTAACATCAGAAAGAGATTGTTGACATTCCTAGGATACATAAAATGAGCGCTTGGAAAATTTGATACCAACAGGACATTTTGAAGGCAACAGGCACAGAGGAAACAACGCATAACCTACTTAGAGAGCTTGAATAAATAGATGGCGGAACAGACTTTAAGAGAGATAGGAAAAATAAAAACATTTAAGAGCTACAAAAGACAGGAAATTGCGGAGAGCCATAACAGGATACGAGAAGAAGAGTGATGGAAAGACAAAGTTTAAATTAGCAAGAAATACATACCAGTGAAAATAGAAAACACTACGAAGAAAGAAAGCTGACTTTAAGAATGTCTAAGAAAAAAAAAATGAAAAGGTCAAGAAATGACCAGCAAATGCATATTTCAAGTATCTGGTGTCGCGAAGGTTAACACAGTAAAAGATTTAGAATAATATGAACATTGACTAAGCAAGCTAGCTACACGTTTTTATCCACTGATATGAAGTGATTCTATTGAATCAATTGCTAGGTATATCGCTTGGAAAGTTAGTTCCCTGTATCGTGCCAGACAATTTTTCTCGTCAGGATCCATCTTGCATATTTTTAAATCTACAATTTATCTGTGCATTGTATATTGCTGACATATTTGGTCCGATGCCTCTACTACAAGGTAACCAAAAAAGTTCTGTCCGTTTTTAAAGGCAAAAAAGAAAACGCTTCACTCTATGTGTAACTTATATTTAGTCTTCGAAGTAATCGCCATCGGCATCCAGCACCTTCTGCCATCGTGTCTCCAGCTGTTCAATACCCTTGCGGTAGAACTCGGGGGGCTTTGCGCAAGTCTGCTTCATTGGTGAAGGATTTCCCACGAAGATCATTATCCAGGGAGTGGAAGAGGTGGTAATCGGATGGCGCAAGGTCAGGTGAATAAGGTTGATGGCACAAAGTCTCCCACCCAAGTTGCTGTATGGTATCCTTGACCACTCGCGCGACATGCGGCCTGGCGTTGTCATGGAGGAAAAGCATACCTTTGCGATTCACAAGTGCTGGCTCCTTCTGGCGCAATGCCTGTTGCACACGTTTCAGTGCGAGTATAGGTCTCCAGTGACTGTTTGGCCCGATGATAGCAGTTCATAATGAACCACTTGACGACCTGTCCACCAGACACAAAGCATAATCTTGCGTGGGTGCATAGGCGGTCTTGCGGTGTGAGGGACAGCATCCTGAAGAGACAACCAATGTCTGGAACGCTTGGGAGTTTCGTACAGAACCCACCTTTCATCACTGGTAAGCACTCGATTGAATAAGGATGCGGTATGGTGGCGAGAAAGCAGTGATACGCAGGCTGCCACTCGTTGTCCCTTGTGGACCTCCAACAGCGTTTGCGGAACCCACTTGCTCAGTTTGTACGTCTTACCTAGGCGGTTCAGGTGAAGTCTAACTGTTTCATCGGAAACGTTGAACTGTCTTCTAAGTTCACCACACGTTAGACTACTGTCCTCTTCAATGGCCGCCTTCAGGACTCCGTCATTCAAGACCTGTGGTCGTCCACTGAGAGGCTCATCATGGAGAAACAAATCTCCCGACCTGAATTTTCGAAACCAACGCCTTGCAGTACGTTCATCCACAACACTATCCCCAAACGCTTTACATATGCGGCGACTTGATGCAGCTGCTGATAAGCCCACTTTGAAGTCGTAAAGCAAACAGCCCCGAACGAGATCTCTAGACACTTCCATCCTGTCCGGCTTATAACTGAGCATGGTGCGCGTGTTTTTTTTATAACGTCTGATGTTCCTACTTCCGGCTGTCCGAATTTGAAAACAATTGCTACACGCATTTTGTATATATTTCAACTTCATTCAATGACTAATCAAAAAACGGCCAGAACTTTTTTGGTTACCTTGTATATATATCTAGATTCTTGACCAAATTCAAAGAAGGGTCTGCAATATAATCGGTCCTGACCTGGCATCTCGATATCAGTTACTATCTTATTGATGTAACATGGATTCTCTCAGTCTTTTCTACAAATATTTTCATGGCAATTGTTCTGAAGAGGGTTACTTCTTGGTGCCTCGATTCTATGAATTTAAGCATGTTACTCGATTGGCAACTAGTTCTCACGGTTTTACTGTTGAACTAGCTAGATGCAACCGTATTTTCTATTTTAGTAGTTCCTTTCCTGACCTGTGTATCTCTTTTCTGATTTCTTGCTCCCCTGCTACAATCTTCAAATTTTTAAATGCAGTGCCAATCGCCATTTTCTGTCTTCCTGAAATCTGTTCTTTTATTGTCCTTAGTCCTCACTTCTCCTGACAAAAGTCCTCACTCTCTTTCACACGCAGTAACCCTTTGCATATTAGTGGCATTATCACCTTGCTTGAGGGGAAACGCTAAAAAAGAAGAAAAAATGCATCAATGGAAGAAGGGATTACGTTAGGCGAGGAAGTACATGGAATCATATTTCTCAGTACTGCTTTTACATAGTGACGAATGGCGGACTACATTGGATGAACCTGATGGCTGGTATAGAGTTTAGCTCTTTCATGGAAGTCGTCAATCAGCACGACTTAAAAAAGCAACAAAAGGGAGGTTAGTTAATGTTTTGGACTAGTATTTCAGGCAGTAAAATTATATATAGGCTCCTTCAAAACTTATGATTGTATTAAGATAAATTCAGAAAATTATTCTTGGATAAGACATTTTTAAGTGGTACAGGTCAGAAACAAGGAGTTTTATGATTCTATTTATGCATTTTTCAAAAATAACGATTGTCCATTATGTCAATGAAAGATATCAAAGATACCAATTTACTAGAATGACACCCAGCTTCTGATATTAATTGAATATAAATTTTGTTGTTCATCCTTAAAAGAAACGTATATAAAAATAGAAATTAATATTCAAGATCTGCAAGTAATTGTTAACGCCAAAAGATTAGAAAAAATAATAAAATCAACGAATGAAAGACATGTGAAGGTTATAGAAAATAAAGGAGCTTATACTATAAAAAAAATTACAAGAAATGTCAAAGGTTAAACTAATAAAGTTAAAATCAATAAATGAAAAACTGATGAGGGTTATTGTAGCGTACCTACGGACGAGAATACGAATGTCGCCATTCACATAAATACAGTAGTAAATACTGTATGTTGGTCTGCAGTTTGAGATTCGTCTCCAGCTGTACCGGTCAAACTCTCTGCCTCTTGGTAGAGAGGATCCCCAGACGAGGCTATGTCGAAGGGTATAGTCTTGTCTCGGGGAAACAGCCACCCGACCCCGTTTTATACGGGGTCTACGTGGAATTTTTGGTCGAGCCTAAAGGCTCGGATACCCTACATTAAATTCGCCCTTGTGCTACATCTGACCGCGTGAGGCGGTTGGTAGATATCCTGCAGTTGGAGATTCATTATGGAATTCACTTGACTCACTTCTAGCAGTTGACTACTTCTACATGCCGCTGGCGAATCTTATATGTGTTGTTCTTGTCCTAAGTATTATTGTTCATTACCAAACTTTGTGTGATTATTCTATTTAGTAACCTTCCCTAGGTTACAACAGTTATACAGTCAAAGAGTCCATATTAACATGTAAAATAATTAATACTTTATGTAGGTTTATGGGTTGTGTGAATCAAATATGTTACTATGGCCTACGTTTTCTAAATAAAAATTTACATTACTCCGAATTTGTATAATCAAAACTGTCACACCGTAAAAATGTGATTATCTGTACTTTCAATAAGAGTGAATATTATAAGCTGAAACTCCCTCAATATATTGGTTAAATGAAAGTTGTCCTGAACGGCCACTCTTCTAGATCTTTCTGCAGTAATGCAGGTATTCGCTAGGTCTCTATGCTTAAACCTACGCTGTTTCTAATTTCCACCCCTGATGGCATCACTTCTCAACTCGGTATCTATGCTGATGATACAACTATTTACTTCTGTCTTAATGGTATGTCTACTCAGTCCGATGAGGTCAAATTAGCAGCTGACTCAAAAATGGCATACAGTGTGCTGTTAACTGGGGTAAGGAATAGCTTGTTAATTTTAACGCTTCCAAAACAAAACTGCTCTCTATCAATGGCTAACCTCCAGGTGAGCGACTCATTGTGCCATCTCGGGCTAACATTTTCCGATGACATGAAGTGGAAAGATTATATTGAATCAAATCCTAGGTTTGCTGCTAGAAAAGTTGGTTCAGTGTGTCGTGCAGTTTTCTTACCAGAATCTGTCTTACAAATTTATAAGTCTACCATTGTTCCATGCATTAAATATTGCTGCCACATTTGGTATTGTGCTCCTACTATATATTTAGAGATACTTGATAAAATGAAAAGAAGAATCTGGAATGTTATTGGTCTTTACCTGGCATTTCGGCTCCAGTCACTTTTCCACTGCTACATTGTAGCTTTCTTGTGCCTTTTCTATAAATAATTACATTGTGATTCTTCTGACAAACTTTCTCTATAGTACCTAGACTTCATGAATTTAACCGTAGTACTAGATTGTCGACAAGTTCTCATTATTTACAGCTGAAATGGCTAGATATGATCCTTAGTTCTATGCTAACAGTTTCTTTTATCGCACTTATCACTTGTGGAACTCTTTTCCGGTTTCTATTTTCCCAGTCAACTGTGATGTTGAAAAAATTAAATGTAATGCCAATCGTTATTTTCTATCTTAATTTTTGTCCTTTTATTATTCTCTCTCCTTGATAGTATTTTCTTTCTTTTTTCTCATACTCTCTAACAATCAGTAACCACTTTGCGTCTTAGTGGCTTTATTGTCTTTCTTGGGATTAAATGATTGAAAAATAAATAAAATAAATATAAGTACATCCTGAAATTGTTACCAGTATCAGTTTAAAAACAGTTTTAACGTTACCTCTTGCGTTATATATATATATATATATATATATATATATATATATATGAAGAAATATAGTCTTAAGGTGTGCTATATTTATGGGATAAAGTGCTCAATATAGATAGAGCGTGTGTAAATATAAAATGAACATTGAAGTCAACACTTAGAGGCGACAGGCTGTTTCATCCTAGTGGCCTGACGATTGGGTCTAGCATGAAACAGCCTGTCGCCTCTAAGTGTTGACTTCAATGTTCATATATATATATATATATATTGTTGTTGTTTCTTACCTTGAGTAGTATCGTGCGGTAAAGAATAACGTTATCGTCATTTTTAAATATATATGTTAGCTCTGTATTTTTTTTTAACTCTCGGACCTCTCTGTGCACTCTATACTATATAATTGCAAAGGTTCGTGTCCGATTTTCAATCTTAATATAAAATGACCGCAATTTGTCACTAGCGTTTGATTTGGGGCTGATTCCTGGTGTGTTGTAGATCGAAACCTTGCATCGTTCAGTTGCTAGTCAGACTTTGTTAAATGTTGACGTTTTGTCCCAAAATGAATGCCTTAATGATGGCGGGAGAAAAGTTGTACTTTTCCCCATATTATTCTTTATGAATTTCGGAAATGATTAAGTGTCCGAGCTGAGATAAAACAAAAAATCAAAATGTTTATTTATCTCCAGCTTTTCGGATAGTCGAAAAGTGGTCTGGCATGTTTCTTCAGGGTGATTTTAACCTAAACGATCAACTATGATCTAGGCGACCTTTCGACGACAATGAAGACGCTCTGCTTGTCATCGTGCAGAATTAACGGGAAAGATTGATCAAGTTTGAAAATCGATATTTCAACTTCCTTTCGCCTTCTGAATAGACTTGGGTTAAAAAAAAAATGGCCGATTTTGGCATATCGAAAATGTCATTTTCACCCACGACAGCGCAAGATAGCATGTTGGAAAATGGACCTTGCAGAAGCTTATAGAATTGGAATTGGAAACCCTCCAGCCCCCACCGTATTCTCTTGACCTGGCTCCTTCGGATTTTCATTTGTTTCGGTCTGTACAGAAAATTTAAATGACACAAGATTTGACTCTGTACTGTCAGTCGAAAACTTCCTCACAACCTTATATCAACAAAAAGCACCAAGTTTTTACGAACATGGCAACAGCAAGCTTGCGAACGATTTGGAGAGAGTTGTTAAAAACAATAGTGGCTATGTAATTGACTAATACATTTTTGTATCCAAAATTTTGCTTTTAATTTTCTAATCGGGTACAAACTTTTGCAATGATATATATATATATATATATATATATATATATATATATATATATATATATATATATATATATATGTGTGTGTATCTGTATATGTGTGTGAGAGAGATATAAATTATGATACTCCATATACATGATGAAATGCAAACACATACATACTAACACTTCGTTTCTATATCACATCATGTTAGTTGTCAGCTCTTGCAAAGGATAATTCTAAAAAATAATGAGTTCCAGAAAACAAAGTGTGGATGTGCGGCTGGTGAAATGAATATCGGCTTGGAATTAGAAAAGTTTTCGATCGGTCGTACTGAAAACTTTTTAACACTGCCTCATATTCAGAAAGTCTGACTAAATCAGAAATTATTTGAAGCGTTTCTTGATTCGACCGAGAACTTTTAATTCCGTCAAGGCATTCGGATTTGATGGTAACCCTGCAATTGTTCGAAAGTAATAAGCTCTTGAACTGGCTCCTGTTCTCTCTAAACTCTACAACAAATGCCTTATTGTTTCTCGTTTGTTGGAAATTCTCTTGTATAGTTCCTGTTTTTAAGAACTCGGACGAAGCGTCTCATCCTTCGAACTATTTTTCTAACCTCTTTTTTGGAAAAACAATATTATAGGCTCTAATCAATTTCGAATTGTTTAGCACTCTGTGTCCTGCGTTCCTGAACAATTTCAACCTTTATGCCTGCGCTCCTGAGTCAAAATTCGCAAATATTTGGTATATCATGCTTCACAGTAGATATAAAAATAGTTTGCCCACCGTTCAACGGGTGGCTGGACATTGTCATTTTTCTCTACTACTGTTCAACCGGTGGCTTGGCATTACGTCATTTTTCTCTACTACCAGTAAAACGGTGGTCAGAGCTCAAAGTGTTAAGCATGTCACTTCTCCCGATCTTCTTTCATACAAACAATATAGTTTTCACTTCTCTAGGTCAACCGGCGATGTCTTAACGGTTAATGCTAAAAAAAGTTTTTCAAACTTTAGATAAGTACGCCTAAATGCCGACCGTGGCTTTAGATAACCGAAAGGCGTTCGACATGTCTTCTTCACATGTTGTTTGCAGATAACATAATCGAATGTCCGAACCATCTCGTTTTTTACCAGTTATTTTGTTAATATCCGACTGCTTAACCCATACAAAAGAACTGTTTCTACTGTTGACCTAAAGAGTTATAATATGCTTTTTTTGTTTATCTGTTTGATTGTTCCCAAACAAATAATTCTGACCACTTCTTTCCAGTCATTCCTGTTATACATAGCTCTACCAAATTCTTCTAGTCCTGAGTATGACGATAAACTAAATCCGACAGCAAGTCCTCTGGTCAGAAGATTGCAGGATTTGAGGAGCGTGAAACCATTTCTTAATTACTGTTGTTCCCAGGTCCACCCTGACCCGTGGGGGTAGCATCTGTTAGGGTCCCAGCTATGGGAAAATAGTGAACCCTTCCAAATAAAAATACTATGAAGGAATAAAAATATATTTTTATAATTAAATTACCAGCAATATACATTTATATTAAAAAAAAAATGACCAGCAATACATTTTCTCTGAAGCTGAAAGTATACAATTGCGGTCAAAATATATCTAGTTAAAGCCATAAAATTGTGTTCAAAATATTTAGATTTTGGCATTACATAAGCCATAGAGGTCGATAGGTCGCCAAAACAAAATCAACTAACTAGCATAAAAGAACTCTTTCATGACATTAATTCACACAATATCCTACAATTTCTTAAATCAATCTGTATTCCAAAATATAACTTCAACAAATCGCACATAAAACGCACATATCAACGCCTCTAGTAATTATGTCCCCTTAAAAGCTGAACATCATCTACCATGTATTCAATTGTGAAAGCAGAATAACATTTTTATTACTTCAAAGCTCCCAAGAAAATTAAACTTAAATGACCCATAAGAAATTGATATGCCGTTAAAAAAAATCAACCAACAATCCTGTTCTTTTTTGATTCCGGTATCATTTATTAGTTGATCAATGAAGGATCTTGCTAGTATATAACTTTGTGATAATTTGGTTCCCATAGTATAAACTAAAGGTACATCTTATTTGCTTTTCCAGTAATGGTCACGAAACAGCACTCGCTCTTCACAGATTGTGTCCGCACTTTTTGCTAAGTTCACATATAGTCCTTTTATTGTTTCCAAGTGACATTTAGCACTACTTTCAGTAATCCAATGTACGTATTATGAGCATATTTTAGATAAAATGAGTTTCAATGAAACGCCGTAGAAGTTTAAACAATTTTTACAATACAATTGTACATAAAGGTAAGAGGCACCTGGTGTTAAAAATGTATTTTTACTGCTCTGGATTTTGTTTCAGACGATGCAAAACATGGGTCAAAAACATGAATATTTTTTGAAAGGTCAAAGTTTTAAGATTCTTCAGAGAATATCCATTTTAAAATAGTCATTTATTCGAGAGGGTGCTGAAGAGTTCTTGGACTGACACACTTCCTAAAATCAGTATTTCGATGACCAAACACGTGTTCTTCTTGGTCAGGCCGATAACTTTATGCGACTTTATACAAGTCTGTGAATATGAAATAGATTATCCGTTTCACATGTTCTTTTTGGTCGGGCCGATAACTTTATGCGACTTTATACCTCTGTGTGAATATGGATATTCATTATTTTGTAATTTTATTTATTTTGAAAAATCTTTTTTAGAAAATCCGAAAAAATATATTTAAAAAACATGTTGAAGGCTTAATTCGGAAAATAAAACTTATTCTCTTTTCGTTTCTTACTGGGCGAAAGCATTCAATCTGATTTATCGAAGAAAAATGGGAAGAAAAAGAAACAAAATGGAGGACATTATGTTGAAATATGAATATCTCTTGTCTTGTGTAAAATAAATCCTTTTTTTTTAATTTACTAAGCTGTGTTCTTACTGATGTACCTACATATATCAAATATATCTATTGGTAGTACATATATATATATATATATATATATATATATATATATATATAAAATGGATATTGCAGTCTACACCCACAGGCGACAGTCTGTTTCGTGCTAAACACAATCGTCAGGCCATGATGATTATGTTTAGCATGAAACAGACAGTCGCCTCTGGCTGTTAACCGAAACGTTCATTTTTATGTTTACATACGCTCTATCCCGTCACTGATATTGAGCACTAACCCATAAATGTAGCATACCTTAAAATCATATTTTATGTGTGCGTGTGTGTGTTTGTGTGTGTGTGTGTGTGTGTTGAAGTACTCTCTCTGTGATAATTCCACAACAAATAGATTTAAAAGAACCAAGAATGGAAATAACATTCAATAATTGTTATTTTATATAACAATTTTGGTATCCAATGAGTGAGTTCCTCGTGTTCAGAAATGTCTGTATGAGTGTCAGTAAGAGATAACAGATTAATTAATGTGTGTTTTGTTTTTGTATTGAATATTTATATGAAAGGAAAGTAGTCCATAATATTTCTGTAATTTTGTGTATGAGAGAAAAGAATGTTTCTATAAGTTGAGAAAAATCAAGTCCTACATATTGGATACTTGAAAATGTATCAAAGAAATGACCAACGTGGCTTCCATTAGCAGTGGTTCACAAAAAGGACCTTGAAGTTAATTCTGCTTTCCTTTGTACACACTTTGCTGAAACAAGTGTTGGATCTTACGGCTATCTGATCTTTTAGGCGAGCAGTTCTCTGTTTGGCTGAAATATGTGATACGAATTTCTTAATTTTTTTTTTTTAAGTTGAAGGAATGGAAGTTCTGCACCGAGCCTACGTGCGTAGAAACGTTTTATTCAACATTAGCATTTTTGACTCTGGAACGTTAAATTCTTGTTTGATTAAGTTTGTGTCTCCACATATATATAATGATAAACATATTAAATAAAAATGTAAAAACCTATCTTCTCGACTGAAAGTATGGCTAATGTTATCCATGTTGTTGGAAAAGTCAATAAAATTAATAAACAGTTATCATATATTGCTAAGAAGGTGTTACATTAAAAACGTTAAATTTTGATGTCAATTTATTTTAGATTTGTTCTTTCTTAAGGAAAATAATGCGCTTAATGTACTGTACGACAGTGATTTTTTACAAATCTGTGTTATTGTGTGTGTGTGTGTGTGTGTGCCCGCGCCCGCGCGTGTACATTGTTTAAAATTTACTATATTTACAGAGCGTTTCCAGATGTAGATACTATGGACAAATATAGACACTGTGAACATAGGAACCAACACTGACTGGGGCTTATCAATTTCACGCCTCATTGCGATTTTATGACCTTGGGTCTGAAGATCGCATTGAGGCGCGAAACTGGCAGTCACTATGCAGTGTTGATCCCTTTGTCCCCCTCTCCCTCTCTCTCAATATTAACAAGCTTTTCGCTAGATCAATTACAAATGAATAGTGAATTCGATCCTCACTGGATACTTCAAACTTTCGGCCTTGTACTACACGCTATCTATCTATGCATGCACACATTCCCTGGCAGTTGTGTGTTCAATCCCTAAGTCTGGTAGTGCTGAAAAGTCATATATTCCGGTTCAGTGAAAGAGACGGACAAGTGACAAAGGGGAATAAGACTGGACAGTATGTTATGGTAATTTACCCACGCACGCATGGACTCTCCCTGCTATAAATAGGAGCAGGTACTGCCTTTTAGAGAGGGAAGTTTCCAGCAGTCATCTCTGACAATTGGACCGAACATTCTTGCTGTAACACTGTCGTTTGTATATGTTTGTATTACTATTTCTGTTAATATATTTGTTTAACTTACTTCCTCTCTTGTGTCTTTATTTCTGGCCCTAACAAGGCCACAACAGTATTAACTTATATGAAACATCTTCAAAGCACGGAAAATGAAATGGGGTCACCCTACCCACTTGTACTGAATAAAGGTCCAGTTTAAATTTCTGAAGAAGGTCGAACGGTACAATTATGAATATAACAAAAATAATAATAAAATAAGATGATCATAAGCATATAATAAGGATAACTCTTAATCTCAAACAGGACAACATAACAAAAAGATTTGTTGTGTAAGATAAATGCCTTTTTTCAAGTTACGAATTTAATGATATACAGTGTAACCCGGATATAAGAGACCCGAATATAAGAGAAACCCGGATATAAGAGAGATTTTCTCTGGTCCCAAATTAGAGCCTGTGTTAATGCATATAAAATAGACCAAACCCGGATATAAGAGAAACCCGGATATATGAGACTTCGTCTCCGGTCCCGACAACTCTCTTATATCCGGGTTACACTGTACATGCGTGTGTATATGAAACTATTCTTCCCATAACATAGTATTAAGAATATTCATTTGATAAAGGAAAGGAAACGCTTTGCTTGACCTCCTGGAGAAGCTGATTGATAAAGGAAATAAAAGTACTAGAACATTTTCTAATACTTTTAGATAAAAAAATTGATTTTGTATTAGAATTAGAATTAGAATTTGTATTTATATTATACCAGTTTTGATTGATTCATTCATTCTTTATGGCTTATCAACCCTTTACAGGATATTTAAAGCCAGAAAATATTTTTAGATTGCAAGAACATTTCTTTTTGGAGATAATAATCATTTACTGATACAAGACTTACTAATGAAGAAGGGGAGAGAGAAGAGGTGGATGTATACCTTTCTCAAGGGTATTTGAGCGGAAGTTAATATAACGAACCCAACTGAAATTGGAACACGGCTCTCCAATTAACAAATCCGAGCCATTATCCATTACACCACCCACACATCTAAGCTTACAGCACCTGGTATTTCCAAGCGTTCACCCATCTAGGTACTAACCAGTCTCGACGTTGCTTAACTTCGGTCATCGCACAAGAACCGGTGTTTCAACGTGATATGACCGGAAGAGAGATGGATTTATACCTTTCTCAGGCGGGTAGGTGAATAAAACGAACCCAACTGGAATTGGAACTCGGCTCCCGATTAACAATTCTGAGCCATTATCCATTTACACCACCCGTATATTTCCAAACGGTTTCCCATCTAGGTACTGACTAGGATCGACGTTGCTTAATTACTATGATCATACGAGAACTGATGTTTCAACGTAAGGTTGCCGTAAGCCAATTCTACTAGTTTTTAAAATAGATTTTTAGATTTACAGTTAAAACAATTATGGATGCAAGTGTGTTTATGTCTGATATTTTGAGACGAGTTATTAATATTTCAATATTTTTTGCCTAACCTCATGATTGTTGCCATTCTTTGTTCATAACCTTTCAGTCTGTTATGTGTTCTTCTGGATAAATTCCAAGATGC
This sequence comes from Acanthosepion pharaonis, assembly GCA_903632075.3. Classification (NCBI taxonomy): domain Eukaryota; kingdom Metazoa; phylum Mollusca; class Cephalopoda; order Sepiida; family Sepiidae; genus Acanthosepion; species Acanthosepion pharaonis. Next base: position 104,993 of record CAHIKZ030000385.1, on the reverse strand, counting down.
AGTCTTTGTTGTTGTTCATTTCGTTTTAGCTCCGGTGAATTATGATAATTCACGACTGCATATCCTTGAAATTGGCGCAGTACATAAAAGGTATTTGCGATCAAGATATCTGACCAAGCTTGTTTATTAGATTTGATTGCATAGTAAATAGACGAAAGAATTTCCATTTTACCCCAAGTAAGAATAAGTAAAGTACCAAGAATGAAACTATTCATAAGAAAGAAAAGAAAAAGAAAGACATCTCTACTGGAATTCGTAAATATTTTCTTACATTGAATGTTTGCTTTTTTAAGTCTTTAGGGGAAAATTTATTTGTTTCTTCCTTTTCCTTTCTGGTGGATCCATTATTTGGTGTAGTGTACTAATATTTTTGGATTGTATTACTTTTTTAATTTTAGCCATTAACTTGTGTTGTCTTCTCCTCCTTAGTATCGCCACCATCTGGACCGGCATGCAGTGGTAGTTTTAGTTCCATTCTATTTTGAATATCAATGAATCTAATTGTGTCCCAAGGGTTTAAAAGGCAAAGCAATGAAAGTTCCCGTCAAAAAGGCCCAGTAAAGGTTCATTTTATTTATGTTTTATATATATATATATATATATATATATATATAGATAGATAGATAGATAGATAGATATCTACGCACGAGCGTGTTTCGAAGACAAGCTACACTAACAAAAAACAAACACACACACACACACATGTGCATGTTTGAAAGTATTTGTTTACATCTATGTTTGTACTTGAGGTGTATTTCTTTTGTTTGTGCTTTTCATCCTGGATTCTTATCTCCTTTGTATGTATACTGGCATTTTGTTTGTGTCAGCTACATATACCCAGGGATCTAAAACGTAACTAACCTACACTTTCCATATATATATATATATATATATATATATATACAGTGAAAATATTTCCTCATCGTCTACATTCTCACAAAAAAAACGCTCAAATACACGAATCTTTCTTTCTCTAATACACACACACATTAATACGTAAGTGTGTTGGGCCATTTTTCTTTCACGATTGTAGGGCTGTAATTTCTTCCTCTTACTCTCTCTTTTACATTTTAACTATTTTTTTTCAGTGTCGCATTTTTCTTTCGTTTCTTTCTTCTTCCCTGTCTTTCTTTCTTTCTTCGTTACTTTTCTTTTTTCCTTTCCTTCCTTTCTTTCTCTCGCAGTTATGCGTGGACAATAAGGATACGTTCTCCTTTTACCTTTCTTCCTCTTCATCTGTTTCTTTACACCTCTCCCTTTTTCTCTTTCTCTCTTTCTTTTCTTTTCTTCTCTCTCTCTTTATTTCCTCCTCCTCCTTCTCTCTCTCTCTCACTCTCTCTCTTTGATTTAGCTTGATCACTCGGGGGAAATACAACTGACTTGAGATGCCGGCTGCCCAAAATTCTTCTGATTATTCTGCGACACAATGTAGCAACCACACCCTCGGTGCCCCCTTTCCCTACCTTCTCTCCACACTCACACATACACAACTATGACTTAACTGTCAACTGCTAAAGCAAGATCAAAGTAATTCTTGCCTGTGACAGCACATTTTGCCGCTTACTCTAGATTTGCCATTAGTTTTACTATCACCCCTTTCCCAGTCAGCCTGGTCACACTCCTTCGAAATGTCCCTTTCACTTTCTCCCATCCCTTCCCTAATTCCGACAGTTACTTTCTTTTCATTTTTATTTGTCTCTTTCTTTCTTTCTTTCTTTCTTTCTTTCAGCAGACGGTCTTATAATTTTCTGTTTTTTTGTTCGCTTCTTCATTCATATTTATTTCTTATTCCGTTTTCCTCTTCCTTTGTCACTTTTCAATTGCTTATTTTGTGCATCAATATTCTCTTCTTTCGTCGATATTTTCCCCACTATCTCAACAATCATATTTTTTTTGTCTTTCTCTAATTTTTTTTTATCCGATTAGTTTTTTCTTTAACTATGAAGTCGTTTTTGCTCACCTTTCTTTATCGTACATAATTCTCATCTCCTCAATCCTGTTTTTTTCTTTCTTTCATTATTCTCTGTCTTTCAAGTTTTTTCCCCCTGAAACCTCTCTTTCTGTTTGTTTCTCTTTACGTTTGCCTTCTTTTCTCTCCTCTCTTTCCTCAAACATTTAAAAAAAATCTTTTTCTTGTCGTTTTTACGTCTTTTCTTGCATAGTTTCATTTTTGCATCAGTTCCTTTTTTCTTTTTCCCACGCGTGTATCTTTTCCCTTTTCGTTTTTTACTCTAGTTTTTGTTGGTATTTATTACATCCCCTTGATTTGTTTTCCTTTCTTTTTTAGACTCAGTATCTTGTTTCGTTATTTTCTTTTTGTCTTTTCTTTTTCCTTCGATCTCTAGTCCTTTTCCCCTCTTTTTAATCTTTTTTTCTTTTTGTTCTCTTTCGTACATCCCACTATCCCTTCTTCTCTCTTTTAATTGTACTTATTTTTTCTTTTTTTACTTTTCTCTCAAGTTTCTTTTTTAATGGACTCCCTCTCTTTCCAATTTTTCGTTGTCATTTTATTCGCAATTTATACATTATTTTAATTGGTCGTTTTCCGCATTTCTCATAACCACAGACAATCTTTGTTTGTATTTGCTTCACTTATTTTCCTTCTCTGTGCACTTTATTCAATCATATTCATTGTTATTTTCACATACTTCAGTTTTCATACTTGAGGTCTCTCCTTACCAAACTCTTCGTTTACAGGCCACTCGCTTTTCCCAACACTTTAAACACCTTTTCTTAATTTTTTTTTATGTCGATTGATATCCGGATCTCTTATAACTCCCCTTTTTGTCTCTTTTGGTCTCTAGTTATTTGCCTGTCCACATTCAGTTTTTTTTTCTTTCTCATCTTTTCAAACTTTTCATTTAGTATTTATTACGTTGCCTTTCTTTTCATTTAGTATTTATTTCTATTATGACGTTACCTTTCTTTTCTTGAAAATTTCTCTCTCTTTAAAAATTAATTAGTGTTTCTTGCGTCCCTTTCTTCATTTAATTGTTGTTGTTTTTTCCGTATTGAGTTGATTTTTCGTTTATGGGTCGCCTCTTTTTCGTGACTAATAATAATTTTTTTATTTGTTACGATTTTCTTTTTAGTTTCGTTTTCCACGCTTGATCTAACTCATAACTTCCTTCAGTACTACAGTGTAACCCGGATATAAGAGAGTTGTCGTGACCGGAGAAGAAGTCTCTTATATCCGGGTTTCTCTTATATCCGGGTTTGGTCTAATTTATATACATTTAACACAGGCTCTAATTTGGGACCGGAGAAAATCTCTTTTATATCCGGGTCTCTCATATCCGGGTTACAATTTATTTATATGCATTTACTATACAGTGTAACCCGGATATAAGAGACCCTGATATAAGAGAAACCCGGATTTAAGAGGGATTTTCTCTGGTCCCAAAGTGTTCCCATACTTACCTAAACAAAATAGACCAAACCCGGATATAAGAGAAACCCGGATATAAGAGAGATTTTCTCTGGTCCCAAAGTGTTCCCATACTTACCTAAACAAAATAGACCAAACCCGGATATAAGAGAGATTTTCTCTGGTCCCAAAGTGTTCCCATACTTACCTAAACAAAATAGACCAAACCCGGATATAAGAGAAACCCGATATAAGAGATTTTCTGGTCCCAAAGTGTTCCCATACTTACCTAAACAAAATAGACCAAACCCGGATATAAGAGAGATTTTCTCTGGTCCCAAAGTGTTCCCATACTTACCTAAACAAAATAGACCAAACCCGGATATAAGAGAAACCCGGATATAAGAGATTTTTTCTGGTCCCAAATTAGAGCCTGTGTTATCGTATACAAAATAGACCAAACCCGGATATAAGAGACTTCTTCTCCGGTCCCGACAACTCTCTTATATCCGGGTTACACTGTATATTTATATAGGCAATTTATTTACTATAGTTGTTAGTCATGTTTCCATCAGTGCTATTTTCCTTTTTTATCGATGTGTCGTCAAAGTGTTTTCTTCAGTACCGACCGCTTTTCAACCCTTACGATTCTTTTTTTTTCTTTTCTCTTAATAAATCTTTCATTTAACTCCGTTTCTTATTCCATATTTCTGTCAGTCTAAACACGTTTTTTGTCATTGCCTTTTCTTCGTTCACTTACCTCGTTCTTTTTTTTTTTATACCCAACTTCCCTCTGCAAGTTAATTTCTCTGTCCTCTGCACATGTCCGTCATGCATTGCTTCTATCTCCTCACAGATAAAGGAAGAGGCTTGAAGCAACAGAAATCTGGTTATTGAGAATAACATAGAATAAACATGGGCAACGACGAACGTCTAGAGACAATGGCAACAAAAAGGACACTTATAATTAACACCAGAAAGAGATAAGGAGGAAAAAGGGCTTGGAAAATGTTATACTCACAGGACAGATTGAAAGTAAGAGAGACAGGAAAGCAACGCATAACTAACCTGGCGAGCTTGAGAGAATGTATGGCGGAGCAGGATCTGGGAGAGACAGCAAAAAGATGAAGGTTATTAAGAGCTAAAAAGATAGGGAATTGTGGAGAGCCATGATCACCAACGTCCTGGATGTATATGGCAAATAGCAGAAGTATTCCTGTCTCGATAGTTTCGAGTTTGAGCTTCTCTGTGTTGCCGACACTGTGGTTTGAAACCAGATCGCCAGTGAGTAACACGGGCGATTCCATTATTAAGTAGATCACGTGCTCATAAAGGAAGTGAATAAAGAGGAAGTAGCGTAATGACTATACGATCACTTTTCATTCTTCTTGTCCATCCACTATACGTTCAGTCTCTCTTCTACTAGATATTTACCCTGTCTCCCCACTAAGACGAGTTGTGACATAAGGTTAGTTTTTAATATGGGGACCCGAGTGCGTACACCCGGGCTAGGAACAAAAAATTGCCCACAGCCCCCGCAACCGTCGGTTGCGCTGGCTTCGGTGAGAGCACCGATCCTTCTCTCTGGTGCAATTAGAGGGCACATCCTCGGGCAGCTGTTCCCTAGAGCTGGGCACCTCTCAGTATAATTTTCCTCGGTTGCGACTCTGTCTTTTGACGGAGCCGCCTCTGAGCCCATTCTGGCGAAAGATAAAGATGCAACTGAGATAATGTCTTACAAACTACTCGAGAGAGCAGCTCTACTAGTGTATACGGATTACGATTCTCTTCTGATTATTATACTATTTGGCGATTACTACTTGAGCAAGTATTACTAGTGCGGATATTATTGGAAGGCGTTACTACTAGTACCGGTGTCTACGAAGTCTAAAATATAAGGAATATTTTTGGAAGTAATAACGACCTTTTGCATAACATAGCAAAAGAGACAAGCGAAGCCGTCCAACGTCACAAAACCTTTCCTTTCTATCTTTCTTTTTTTTTTTTTTTTTTTCTGTTCTTTTTAATTTTATTTCTTTCGTTTCAAGTTTTCATTCTCAGTCAAAATTTTTTTTTTATCGATTCTAGGTTTTTTTTTTTTTTACTTCCATGCTTGTTGATTTCTTCTTTGTTTTGGAGCTCTTTCTCACCTCGTTCATGTTTACTTTCAATTCTTCGATAATTTCTTTTTTTCTCTTACACACTCTTTCACTGTGCTTCCTTCTCCAATTCTCCACCCCCCGTCATATTTCTATTACGTCTTTTTGGCCTCTTTTTTTTCCGACCTATTTTCTTATTGATTTTTCATAAAAGTCTCTTTACTTTTTTTTTTTACCTGTAAACCCCTTTTGCTACTTAAAAAAAAAAAAAAACGCTACACATTCTTTTCTATGTTTTCTTTAACTTTTCTTTCTCTATAGCCTTTTCTTTCGTCTCCTCTCTTCCGTAGATCGTTTCCTTTCCAATCAGCCCCTTCTCCGCCCTTCCTTTCCTGACAGCTCCCTCCTCAATTCCAATTCTTCCACTCCTTTTTTTCATTGTCCCTTTTCCTCCCCTTTATTCAGGCCCTTTCCAATTCCGTCAGTCCCTTTTCCAAATTCCGTCACTCCCCTTCCCCATTTCCATTTGTCCCTTTTTCCCTCCCCTTCCGTCAGTCCCTTTTTATTCCTTTTACACACACTCTCTCTCTCTCTCTCAGTTTCCTTCTATGACGATCCTCCTTCTGTCTTACCACTACAATAACCCCATCTCGTCCTACTCTGTTTTTGGTATTTTTACATATTTTATGCCACTCGGTCTTCGGTCACAAAGTGCATAGAAAGATGAGCATGCCTCACCCCCATATCTTCTGACTGCTCCTCCCCTATAACACCGGCCCGCTCCCTTCTTTTGCACCCACCATCTATCTCCTAGTTTCCTACCTTCCTACTACACATGAGAAAAGGAATGTTTTTCAAACGAATCCAATTATTCCTCAACTTGCTGCCAAACTGTCATTCAAACTCTTATCCGAGCTTAACGCTCGTTTATTAGTTGCAGTTGTTATGCGTTGGTTTTCCCCTTGTGTTGGTTCCAACGCGAAGTATTCCGAAGCGCTCGGCCATTCTATCGCAGAGTCAGTCGTCTGTGTGAGTCAGGGAAGTGTGGGTGAGAGAGAGAGAGAGAGAGAGAGAGAGAGAGAGAGAGAGAGAGAAATGAGGTGTTCCACACCCATTTTGCCCCTTTCCAATCGACAGTCCGCATACACATGTGCACACGACGACACACACACAGACATAGATACATCACTGTGACATACAATTGTCTGAGCAAATCATTATGCAGGTATACACACACAAATATATCGATGAGTGTATAAACACTAACAAAAATACAGTTGTGAAATACACAAATTTATGTCTGCCCTGTATATAAACATTTATTGGCAGAATTACATACACACACACACACACACACACACACACACACATATATATATATATATATATACACACACTCCCACATGAAAATGTACACCAAACACATTTGTATACAAGAAGACCTAGATATGTACACATAAGTATAGTATCCATCATATACATCGGTCACGGCTCGGGACTAAATTTCACATTTTAACATTACTCTCTCTTTCGCTGACATGTACTCCCCCCTCTCCCTCTTTCTCTCTCACATACACACATATATATATTCAAGACTATATATATATATATATATATATATATATATATATATATATATATATATATATAGTCTTTTACCAGCGTACACATAAGTGTACATACCACTGGTTTGCGCTCACAGCACACACATGCGCACATATATTTGAATTATTTGCGCGTGTATTTATGTATGTATATACATATTTATATACACAAACATCATTGACGTATCTCGTATACTTACACATATCACTTAGTCATGCCCACTTACATCTGTACGTATAATGCATATATACACTGTATTATCGACACATAGGTGACTTAGAGTAGAATAATACATAATGTGAAAATAAATATATAATACACTACACTACAGTAATCAGACACTCACACACAAACACACACACACACACACACACACACACACACACATATATATATATATATATATATATATATATTACAATCTACTGTATCCATGTAATATATACATTTTTAGGTGTGTACAAAATTCCCCAGCATCTTTATTTTGGAAAACTACAAACGAAATACTCAGTCCAAACCCATTATTGTTAATTTAGAAACGCTTGAATTTTTGCCTACACCGTAAAATGTAATGCATGAAAATAACTTTTAATTGACCTTTTGAGCAAATATTTCAATTTATATTCATTTTATCTAGAAAATAATTGAAAGATAGGCACCGCCCACCTACACACACATCCTGGGTGCGGCAGAAATACTTCCCATATATACCTCCTAGAAATATGTCCTACATAATGGTAATACATTAGTGGCAATGGGATCTTCATCTATCTCTCTCTCTCTCTCTCTATATATATATATATATATATATATATATATATATTTCTCCCTCTCGAGACATTCATATCAGCTCAGTTTCGTATCCTCACGTAAACAAACCAATTTCTATAGAAGTGATGGATTTTTTTAAAATTTATTAATCCGATATATAACATAAACGTTATTTTAGTGAATACCCATATTTGAGTAGACACTTCATTTATTTATCAAACAATTTGTTTATTTTCGTCTACCGTCCCGAGTATTTCATAAGTCTTATTAAAGAAAAAATATGCGTTTCGGTAGGATTCGAACATGCTTCCTATTTGCAGGAGAAACTGTCAGTTTCTCCTACCAAGGGGGACAGGTTCATATATATATATATATATATATATATATATATATATATATATATATATATATATTGTGTGTATGAAGAATTTACATAAAATAAAATAAATAGACAAAACTTGTCGATATTATTTAATGAAACATGCATCAATATATATATATATATATATATATATAAGAGTGCTGAAAAATTCAGTTTGATGCAATTCATAAAATCAATATTTTATTGAGCAAATGTCATAATACTGATTTTGTGAAGTTGTAAGTGATCCCCTCAAATATATTCTTTTTTATGCGCAATGATCCCTCAGAGATATGGCTCTTCACAACCTCCTGTCCTATAAATTTCCTATACTCTAAGGAATGTTTGTCCCCTTACTATCTACATATTCTGCCACCCGTTTACACATGCTCATTGGGTATATTACTCACAGTTTTCTTCCGCCTTTTTTGTCATTAATATGTCCTGTGAGTGTCAAATTCTCCAAGCTCTCCTTCCTCATTATATATCCTAGAAATTTCAACTCTCTTTCTGATTGTAAATATAAGTGTCCTTTTCGTTCCTATTTTCCTTCTTCCGGTTAAACTTATGAAAACTTCTTCTTTCAGGACGTGGGCAATTATATCTCTCCACAACTTCTTATTCTTTGTAGGGCTTAGTGAGTTTCCTAGTCCCTATTCTACCACCTATTTACGTAAGTTTGTTAGGTTACTCAATGTCTCTTTCTGCCCCACTTGCCTGTGTGTTTCAAATTCAGCAGGCCCTCTTTCCACTTTTTCTGTCCCAGAGATTTTAACTGTCTCTTTCTGGTATTTGTTGCTCTTATCTAGGATTTTGTTGACAACTATATATTCTGTCTTCTTACAACTGTCCTTTCTTCCTGCTTTCTTTTACGACACTTTTACGAGTTCGTACAGTTTTCTTTCTGTGTCTCGAAGAAGGCTTCAAAAGTAATAACTCCTATTTAGTTCAATGAAAACTACAACAGATGGACGTAACACAAGAACACCGTTAGATAAAGCATGCTTTCAGCTGTGAAATACTATTTTCCCATCCAGTTAAAAATATGAACAATTGTCCCTGTGTAAATAATGTAAATAATGATAACTCCTCATTCCAGAAATTCAGACAGAAAATCTCTGCATGACACACTTGTAAAAATGACTTGTCAGTCACTCTTCGCTGTCGCTATTGCTGAAAGCCATTGCACACCGTCTGTGTTCACATCCACTGTTTGGTTTTCGTAACCGATCAAAAACATCGATGTCTGCAGTTTTTTAATCATGGAGTAATTCAATGACGCACTTCTGTTTACTTTGCACTTTCCTGTCAGACGCCAATTTTCAAACCTGCCAATTACCTATCTGTAATATGGCAAAAATAGATTATTATACTCTGCTGATATACCACAAACATTTGCTTTTGATGGCGTGGCTATCGTGTACATTATCTATCTATCTATCTATCTATCTATATATATATATATATATATATATATATATATATATATATATATATATTAAGCATTTCACTCCAAGCAAGGCGGATGCCACTAGCACGCAAAGGGTTACAGAGTGGGAGCGAGGGTAAAGAGGCGTGATGGAGGAAAGGATGAAGAGAAGGACAGAGAATAGGTCAGGACATCTGGAGATGTCGATTGACATTACATTTGAATAGTTGGAGATTATAGCTATCAGGGAAACAAGTAACAGGAAGAGAATTCCACAGACGAGAGGTACGAGACATGAAACTATTGGAGTAGAAGCGACGGCCACATTTAACCGCGTCGACGCTTAAATTCATGCAGTCTGGAACTAGCGAAAGTAGATCGTCGGAGTAGTTACCGTGAAAGTATTTTTAGAAAAGACAGAGGGAAGCGACGACGCGTCTGTGAGAGAGCAACTGTATCCGAGATGCCAGATCAGGACCAATCACATTGCATATCCGTCTCTGGATTTTGTCGAGGACCTAAAGGCGAACAGTGAGGTCACCAGACTATATATGGCAGCAGTATTCCATGCAAGGGCGAATAATTGATTTATAGCACAGCATCTAAGCGTGCAAGACTGACTGGTAAGTTCATACTACACACTTTTAAAACATTCACTTAAAAATGTGAATAATTTCGGTTAACATGTAGCAATTATACAACATCCATCAAACGCCAATTCAGTGGCGCAAATCCTGAAATTTGCTTTAAGACAATTACCAGTCCTCCCCCACCCCGATACAGTCGAATAGTCAACCTATTTGAAATTACATGAATTTAGTATGAAATTAATAGCCATAATCCAGTTCGAAATACTTTGTGTAGACTACAAGAAAGTCAGTAAGAAACGCAGATTGGAATGAGCAAAATATATTTTTTTTTTAAATAAAGAAAATTCTATAGAGGATGATCAAAGAATTTGTACCATGACATATTTTGCGCTTTTTTTCATTCATATTTATCTATAGACTTACTTGGTGTGTCTGAAAAAAATTTACATCCCTCCATCTGTGGCTAGCATTCAAGACCAAACAAAATTTAGAAATGCTAATTTTTACGGCTTGTAAATACTTCTCATTTGATACAAAATTCGTGAACTGTAACATTTAGTACATTTGTACACTGATAAAATCTGCAGTACCAACTTACTTTATTTTTCTTTCTGGAAGTTCTCGTTTCATTAAATACAACAGAAAAATACTTTTAAAACACTGATAGTAATACATATACATGTTTCTGTATTCGGTGAAAGGTTTCCGACACTTGAATTAATATTCTATAACAAGAATGGTTTGTCTGTCTATTTGTGCATACGTAGGACAGCTGTTGTCACCCCCAGCAAAGCCAGATGGCCCCAGCTGGTGGACATATGTTTTAAACAAACTAAAGGTTAGAAAGGTAAGAGGAGATGTAGGAGAATAGAAAGAAGCAAAGAAGATTAAAATAGGCAGGATAAGGCTAAAAGCAAGAGAGATGCAAAACTGGGCACCTGTAGTCATTGTATATATATATATATATATATATATATATATATATATATATATATATATATATATATACTTGTGTGTGTATGTCCGTCTAAAAAGAAGTGTTGAAAAGTTCTGAGCCTGATCCATTTGCCAGAATCAGGTTTTTTTCGTCATTGTCATAATGATTTTGAAAGTCAATAAGGCACAAATCATATATATATATATATATATATATATATATATATATATAGGCAAAAACAATAGACCACTCACAGGCACGCGCGCAAACCCTACACAACATAGGAAAGTGTATATGTATTCATGTATATATGTATGTATATGTGTGCGTGTATATGTTTGCATACTAATTCCTTATAAGACAGTATATATATATATATATATATATATATATATATATATATATATATATATATATGGATAGGGAGTGCACGTATACATACGTGTAGTATATATATATATGCACATATTGACAAAAACAAAACAGCTCACAGGACGCATGCGAACCCTACACAACAATGGACGTGTATATATATATATATATATATATATGTGTGTGTGTGTGTGTGTGTGTGTGACTACTAATTCCATATAATAAGACAGTATCTATGTATGGAGAGGGAATATACATATACATACGCATACTGACAAAAACACAAAAATAAATGGAAATAGATCTAAGAAAACACAAAAAGATAAAAATATAGATATCTTTCCTCATCCCTTCTTGGACCAATCTTAAATTTTTTATTACCCTTTTCGCAGAAGAACATTTTGAGTGCCAGTTCAAGGAAGACATTTGAGTCACTATCACACAAAAAAGAGAATGTCTAACACCGGAAAACGTAAGAAAAATTAATTTCTTTTAATAATATGTGGAAATATCCACTCTTTGGCTGATGAAGGTCACGTGACTGGAAACTGGTGTAGCAAAATAAAGCGTAATATTTTAAAAAAAAATCCACATTGCAACCAAAAACTTCTCTCTTCTTTTTAATATATAAACTTTTCTCTCATTGGAACAACTATAACCTTTTCCCTTTATATATATATTGTTGGGACTTTAGGGTCATTTAATTTATCAGAAGGATTTGTTATTAATGGTTGCGTGTTTGACCGCGTCCCAAACAAATATACAAACAATCGTGATATTTCAAACAAGGAAAAAACGAGACATATATAGATCAAAACAATACAACATTTATATACAATTAAACATTTACAAACTGGAATAATATTTGTATGAGTTGCGTGCGTAAATTGTATGTGTATGCTGAAATGGTTAATGTCTCTTGTATCGTAATGTTTGCTATTTTCTTGTTTGTATCAAAGATT
>CAHIKZ030000385.1:0-87500 GCA_903632075.3 Acanthosepion pharaonis | reverse complement strand
ACCTGAAGATTGCGTTTTGTGCGAACGGTAAGGGATATGTATATTTACTAATATATATATATATGTGTGTTTGTGTGTGTGTGTGTGTGTACAGGGTGTAACAGCAAAATTACCCATCCCACCAAATTTTTGATATATAAAAAAATCTGCTAGACTAATTGACTTTTTTTTTCCAGGCTTTAAGACGTTTAGCCATCTTGACACCATTTGTCGTAAGAATCACTGAAAACCCCTTTGAGTTATTCAGCAAGAAACAGAACAGGTTTAGTCACTGGATGTAACCAACGCCTTTATCCTCTGGGCCATGTGTCCTTGGTTAGATCCGGTGACTTCCATACCAGGCTATAGCTGTGGCGAACCAAAAAACTTAGAGAGCTGAGTTAAAGGGAAATAACCGAGACATTCGGAAGCGGCATGGCACGTGGGACAAAACAGTCTATCCCGTTGGACGAAATTCCATTCATCTGAAGAAGGTCGGAGCGTACAACGGCCGAAACGTTGTGAATATGACAATGAAGATGAGGATAACAATGCAAATAATATAAATAATCTGACTTCCATCTTCAAAGTCATTTCAGGAACTATCATGGAACGGTGAATAAATTTAAAAAAGAGGGAACAGTAGAGAAGAAAACTGGATCAGGAGGTCACAACAGGAAGAGGAATCATCATTTCAACTTAGAGCTAAAGTGATCAATTAGAAAAGATCCAACCCAATCCATAAGAGGCTTGGCACGTTTCGGTTATAAAAGTCCAAAGAGCAGTGAAAAAAAGAATTGAAAATGAAATTGTACGTGAAACTTGTGAGGCACCTTGTTACTTCAGGACAGAAAGTTAAAAGGTTAGAGAGAGCGAATATCATTTTGAATAAGTTGGAAAATGATCGTGGAATAATATTTGAATTTAATTTCAATACTTCATGAGTTTGCGATCCTTAGCTATGATTAATTAATGAACATGACATTTTCGTTTATGATCGATTTCATCACGATTCTTCTGTTAAGCTTGGAGAGTAATTATACATTCTTATTGCTCAAAGTAGAGGTAAATAGTGTTATAAAAACCTCGGAAAATTCCAATAAGATATATTTAATCATTTCTAAGCTTAATTTCCGAGCTTAATCTAACAAATGGAAAATTTTTCTTTTACACGATTTGGAAAATTTTGCTGTTACACCCCGTGTATATAATTCATAAAGAATCAATGGTGCCATCTCCAGTCCGACATTTTTATAACTTCAAAGGTTATTATTTAGCAGAAACTCGTACAGTGGAATCTCGGTTCACGAATTTAATTTGTTCCTGAAGGTCGCTCGTAATCCAAAATGTTCGTAAACCAATTCCAATAGGAATCAACGCAGAGAAAAAAATCGCAGTACAATAAAATTGGAAAAGAAAAACACGGCACAACACACAAATGTATACAACATGGCGGTCGGCTCAGAAATGATTCCGTTCGGGTTAACTCGTTTCGACAATGTTGTTCGAGAACCGAAATTTTGTTCGATAACCGAGGCATTTTCATCTCGAATTTTCTGTTCGCAAACCGAGTTGTTCGATATGTGAGACATTCGAGAACCGAGGTTTCTCTGTATTTGAAATAACTGCCTCATTTTTGTTTTGCTTGCGTGCATTTGAGCACATTTTCTCGAATCCGATCGGCTGAGCGTAATACACAATGTTTTAGATAAAAATAAAAATGGGGCGTCTATTTCATATATATATATATATATATATATATATATATATATATATATATATATGCGTGTAAGTTAATTAAAAGCGACCATCTAGGTCTGTTCTTCCAGTTTGCATAAAAAGTTGTTGCACATTTGTGGGGAAAAATGTAAAGTTCCTAATATTTTTGTATTTTTGAACATCTAAAGGCATTATCTGGAACGCTAATGTTATCAGTACCATTGACTCTAACAGACATAATTCTATTATTTCACTCGAAAAGTTCTTGTCTACTCAATTACGAAAGTGAATGTCACCCAAGATATAAAATAGATGTTCTAAAGTACATAATCAACCGTGCTAAATAATTTTTTCTTCACGTCCATTATTTTATAATGAAGTGAATAACAAAAGACACTTTTATTAACAATAGTTTTCTAAACCATGTCATCGATGAGAAAAAAAATCCGCTCTAAAGTATTTAAGAAAAAACACGCACGTACAAAGAGCAAGCGTGTTTTAAACAAAAATAAAATATTAATTTGTTCTGCTTTTTTCAGTTATAACCAAATGCATCCCACTATGGATCAAATGAAAAAAGCCATTATAAATATTCTTCGGTACATTTCAGTTAATCATTGTATTAAATATTTACGATTTATTATTTACTATAAAACGTCTAACCTCATCCTTACTTATAACACTAAACCTCAAAAACCATCTGAATGCAAAAACAATGTAATTTCGTGCCTTCTAGGAGATTGCATCTCTAACTCTAATAATATAAAAATAACATTAAATTCTTACATTGGCCACACAGTTTTATGGTAAATGACACATACACGGATGGACTCTTCCAAGTTACAAATAAAAGCAGGTACTGCTTTTGTCAGAGAGAGTTTTATTTTTCCCAACTGTCAGCTCTGACAGTTCAAACTTAACATTCTTGCTCGTTTGTATTACAGATTTGGTATTGTATTTTCGTTAATATATTTGTTAACTCAAATCCACTCTTGTGTCTTTATTCTGGCTCCCGCAAGGCCACAATACACAGCCACTGCACCCACTGTATTTTTTACCAATGTTATTCCAATACAAGGCCCATGAGCCACTCAAGGTAGAGGGTTACTGTATGCTGTTGTATGAGCATAACAGAAGGAAAGAAGTGCAGCTTATGAGGTTATGCAGAAAATATAATGATTAACCCTAGACTTGAAGAGGTTAAAATTATAGCGATCGAGAAAACATGCTATCATAAATCTATTCCACGAAGCAACACTTACTTAGAGAAACATCGTGCAGTTTGTATACATATGTATCAACACTTCATAACCAACCAAAATATGACTATTAGCTTAAGACAGGTATTAGTAGTCAATACTAAAATACTATACAGCAGCACTCACAGAAAAGAAAGTCTTACAATACTTGAGATTCTCATTATACCAAAATAACAGACATTAACAATATTTTTCATTAGTGGAAGGAATTTTAAAATATGTTTGAAGAGACTTCAACTTGTCAAGTTTTGTGTTTAAAATGTCTTCATCCTGTCAAGTTTTGTGGCCGCTTGTATGTTTCAAGTCCCTTCAGGACGTGGGTGATCATGGCTCTTCATAACCTCCTATACTTTGTAGCTCTTAGTAAGTTGTCTTTTCACCGCCCCCCCCGTCTTTGTTCTGCCATACACGAGCTCGTTATGTAAGTTACTCAATGTTTCCCTCTACACCTCTTGCCTTCAGTATTTCCCGTGAGTGTCAAATTCTCCAAGCCCTCTTCCCCCATTATTTGTCCTAGAAATTTCATCTGTCTCGTTCTGGTTCTAAATAACGGACTATCTTCTTTTTTTTCTTTTTTTCTTTCAATATCCGAAATCTTTCTATAATTTTAATTTGGATGTGCGATACCTTGTACACAAACTAGAAAAATGTAATAAAGGCATAACAAACACAACTTGTCAGACGATTATATTAAAATTGTTTGAATTAATTCTTGCTGTCAACGTGTATCAGAAACCTCATTGGTAGATAGGTTCGACTAGCACTTGCAGAATTTCACTATACACAAGGGCTATTCGAACCTATATAAAAATAAAAACTGAAACGAACTATAACTTATAAAAGTATAGTTTTACAAATAATAGCAGAAGTGATAGTAATTCGATTATTCAACACTTAAATAAATATCCACGGTTCTACAGGTAATACTTTGTGGGGTATTTACTCACACCGTAGTAATGGGAATTTTAGTCTTGGTTTACGGAGATAAAAACAGGAAAATAAACGTACAATAACGTAGAAAAAAAGCATGGTAAATTGTATGCTAATTTCATACAATTTTATGTATTTGTTTGTATTGGCGTGTATTTTTTTTATTTTACAATTGTGTTAATGTACATGTTATAAAAGGGAGCAATTTACTCCGTAATTTTACAAGTTATATCACAGAGGGAAGTTGCACACGTGTTGTCAGCCTGACGGTTCTTGGGCGAAGACATGTTGAATGTCATGTCTTTTGGCGGGAATGTCCATATTTTCGGCAGGAACATTTTTTGTTGTATGCTGAGAGTAATTTTATTATTTTTATTTATTTTAAACAACGTTTAAATATTATTGTTTTATTTTATTTTATTTATAATTTTCATTATTATTATTAATTTATATTTTATTTTTATTTATAATAATAATAATAATGATATCCCTACAACTTAACACGCACACCTTAATTTTTACTGAGGCATAAGAACATTAAAAGAGACATACTCTTCACTGGTGCCCACATATACATACGCACATACACATAAAAATAAACATAACGTATTCACTTCTCTGTGAGGAGATGGGCCGGAAAGATTATTCTATTTTGGAAAAAATTCCACCTGGGAGATTCTTATTACAATCAGTTCTTTTATTAAATATTCAAAAAAATCCCTTCCCATCCCTTAAATTAAGGTGCGAACATTCTAAGACAAAGCGTGTCATTTGAACAATGAATAAGCGGGGTGCTTGAAATAAGGATGTACCGGGTGGATTTTTCGCCAAAAAAAAAAAAAAAATAATAATAATACTCGTCCCGGTCCTGCTGTTTGAAACTCGAAAGTAGATATGGAGAAAACAATAGCCAATATTTTTTTTTACAGTAAGGTTCACCCTGTACAACGCCTGGGGTAAAGAGTTACGTTAAGAGGTCGTTTATATGGAGGGTAATATAACGGTTAACTCTAGAATTGAACAGGTTAAGGTTGTAGTGATCAGGAAACATTCTCTTGGGAGTCTGTTCCACAGGGCAGAAGTTCACGGGAAGAAGCTGTTTGAGTGGTACTTCTCGCCGATGGAATACGAAGGAAATGTGTATGGTTTGCTACTATGTAAGTTGCATGGCGGGTCCTACCTGTGAAGGTTTAGACCTGGCGGAACCAAGGAATGTAGTTCGTCCGAGCACTTTCCATGGAAGTAGCGATAGAGTAGTGAGACACTCGTCACATCGCGCCTGTGAGGAAGAAGTTGGAGGGTGGAAAATAATTCTTTTCTAACAAGGACTCGGAGACGCTTTTAAACTCTATCAGGACTGGAAAGAGATGACTGGGCAGCTCCTGTCCAACATAGCAACAGTGCTCCATATCTAGCTCTTATAAAGGTAGAGGATAGCATGAGGAGTCAGGTACTTACTGGGGTGGTACAGGGAGCCGATAATTTTAATTGCATCTTTAGTGGTGGATCGTATATAGAAGTTCCATTTGGCGTCAGGTGTGAGTTTGAGGCCCAATATTCTCTCAAGACACGGAACCTCCTCGAGGGGTCATCCGTTCAACGTGACTGGCGGTAGTTCGTGATCTTATTGGCAGCGATGAATGTAACCAGTTTGGTTTTCGGGGCATTGAATGTAACCAGCCAGTCCCCCCCCACTGGGAAGTTAGTGTTTGATCAGAAGAGAGGTCAGCTGCCAATCTCTGATCATTACGACTTTTAGTGGTGCACATGTATATCGTCATATCATCAGCGTAAACATTTACAAATGATCGAGTTATATTATAGGCAGATCATTTATGTAAATTAAAAAGAGGGTTGATCCAAAAAGTGACACCAGAGGAACGCCTGCTTTGACCACCAGGGCCTCGAAAGACTAGCCGTTAATAACTACCCCGAGAAGAATTTTATAATTGAGAAAACTATTCCAGTAATTTCATAGCTGGAGAGCTTGTGTAGCAAACCTTTGTGTCAAACCTTGTCGAAGGCCTTCAAGATATCTAATGCTTTGGTCCTCGAGGTGTGTTTGTCGCCAACGGCCTCACTTTGTGGGTAATGCTAGGACATCAGCAGTGGATCAACCCATACTGCTCGTCGCACAAGAGGTTTCTCCTATCTAGGTGTTCGACGACGTTCTTGTTGATTTAAGTCTCAAAAAGCTTACTGATGATACTGAGTAGATTAATGGGTCTATACTGGGAGGGAGAAGATTGCTTGCCCGCGTTCTTGAAGACCGAGCGTACGCTTACGTACTGCCACAAGATTGGGAAATATTTCTCCGTCAAGCAGCAGTTAAATAACTTTGCTAGGAACGGGAATAGGTTGATATTCTTAAGGATGGCCACTCGGATTTTGTCTGGGTCCAGGGGCTTTTTTTCGGTCGAGGCTTTTGATAAGTCTAGAGACTTCTCTTACTGAAATCAGTATATTACTGAGATTGAGTGTGACGTGGGAAGTTGGCGAGGAGTAGCCTTCGTCATTTAACGTTAGGTTTGAGGCAAAGATCGAGGCGGAAATATTCGCCTTGTTTGTTAAGGATGATATGACTTCGGGGCCATTTATAATAGTGGGTACAGCCGCTTTGCCTCTGTTCATAATTTGCTTGGTGATCTTCCAGAATTCGCGTGATCCAATTTGTTTATTTTCAACCTTGGTCTCGACAACTTGTGTATAGCTGCACTTAGCATTTTCCAGAACTCTCATACAGTGATTACGGGCGGTTCTGAAAGAAGTAAGGGCTAGATTACACCATTCCTTGCAAGGGGTGAGTCAGGGCTCATTCCAAAAATGATCCATTCGAAGAATAGGACAGCAGTTTTGTGGGGCAGCATGTTTGAAGAATGTTGGGAATGGAGCTTCCGTCATATAGGACCAAAAGATTTCCCAGTATGCCTTCGCATAGTGAAAAACTGTTCTATGGAACGGTAAATCAGGGCATGTCATTGATTTGGAATCACTCTGGAAACTGACTAACGTGCTTTCGGGGGTGGGAGGTTAAAACTTTTGCTAAGCATTTGTCCGATCAGGATGTTAGAAAAAGGCCGAGGAGGTTCGCCCGCTGTCCCGTCGCCTCCGTGACTTGGCTGGGTTGTTCAATGATTTGGGTTAGTTCATAGGCAATGAAGAAGAATCTATTCTACTCAAATAAACAATAACCCACCCATAATAAGAATCTATTCACACTGACGTGCATTCATTCCAGTTTTTCCATATACGAGAGTATTTCTCAGTGTATTAGACGCAAATTTATATTCAAAGACGTTTTCCGAGGCAAAAAGTTTTTCTCATTATTTTTTTCATCGAAAAATTTGCTATATAACCCACAAGACAGGTTTTAATGGCGCAAAAATGCGTCTTATTGACACATTCACACACACACACACACACACACACACACACACACACACGTATTTACAAATGAATGCACACAAGATTTCGGTAACGTTTACATATGTATTTTTGTAGGCACATCTCTGAATGATTTGAAATACATACATATAATACACATTTGTGAATGTCACTGAAATTTCTTTCTCTATATTTTCCTCTCTTACCCCTCTCTCCCTACCTCCGATATATATATATATATATATATATATATATATATATACTGAGTGCTCAAAATATTCGTAAACATTCACTTACTGCTACATTATAATTATCTTGCATATTCTCGTACAAACACGCATACATTAACAAACAGCTTCGCAGACACACATGGGATTTCTTTTTAGCGTTTTCTTCTGAGTTTTCTCATTGCTTTTACATAAAAATAAACGATATGTTTGTTGTGTTAGCTTTCCTTCTACTTGTCAGTCGTCGTTCTCTCCCGACCAGCCCCAATGGCGGCATTATGGATTTCAACGCGAAATTCTAACCAATCATTAAATGCACATGATCAAAGCGGCAAATAAGAAAGCCGGGAAAAAAAGGAAAACGAAAAACCAAAGAAAGAATATATTGAGAGATAAATACATTCAGAGAAAGATAAATACAACTTGTAATAGGTGTATCACTGATGTATTATAGATTTATGACGTCCAGTAAGAAAAGTGTTGTAAAGACTGTGTGACACAATTCCTTTGATGGAAAACTTTTGCTTACCTTAAAAATCAGTATTTGAATTCTACTCGAATTTGGGTGCCGATCACAAGTAGAGGGGGTAAACTGATTACTGTGCCAAACTGAGATAGAAATAAAAGGGTAAACAAATCATAAAAAAGGTAGGGATAGAAAAGAGAGAGAGAGAGAGAGAGAGAGAGAGAGAGAGAGAGAAAGAATAAGTGAAAAGAACAGAGAGAGAGAGAGAGAATCAGAATGACGTCTTCAACAGCTATGCTTTGACACTATAAACTGTCACTGGTTGTAGTTTAAAGGGTTAAATGAGACACTATTGTGACACTGGTAGTATGAAAAGGATTAAAAGGGTTCGTGTGAAAATCCCGTATAGGATTTGAAGAATTGGAAGGCGTAAAAACATCAAGGTGATGAGTTGAAATATGGAACAAGGTAAAAAGAGATTTTTTTTTCTTTCTGATAAACACAAACGCAGAATGGAATGTCAGGTCCAAAATAAGATTTGAGAAATGTGGAATGTGGATTGCTTGTCGGTCGGGAAGCAGATGGAATTGTTAAAATTGTCAAAGCCAGTAATGTAAACAATCTGGAGTGTCGTTTTGTAAACATGCAAAATGAGCAGAAAATTATACGGGTCATATTGGAAAATCGACAACAAAGGAAATTCTTTGGCGTCAAGGACAGAGAAATAATTTATGAACACAAACTTTGTTATCGGGAAAATTATTGTTTTGAATAAGAAACCGATCGCGGGCCGATTATCATCAGGATATAGAAAGGAATGTTAAGCAAAGTTTGTTGTCGAAGAATGTAATGTTTTGAATAACTGACCGATTTGTTTGAAGGTCAGTGTCTTTTCTCTAAAAAATAATTTATATATTGATAAGTCTTCAGGTGCGATGGGAGTCGGACGAAATATATATAGATAGCACGTTTAAGCGACCCAGCAGTTGGAGCAAGAGACGGCAAGAGACACAGACAAGATAGCAGCGAACGAAGGAGCCGCTAAATACCACGTAACCAGCTGCCGAGAGAATTCCCGACCGCTCCTTTTTCTTTGTTGATTGAACCAGCTCCAAGTTTTAGAAGAAAAAACAAAGTGTCAAGACAGATTTGAACGGGAAGGGTTAATTTTGTATCAAAAACTATATAAACCAATTGAAAATTAACCTAGTGACCTTCTTCGTCATTTTGTTACGTTATTTTTATTTTCGCCAGCAGAAGCGTTCTTTGTCCTTTTGTAGCATGGTTCTGTAACAGTCCGTTTTAGCGCTCAAATACGGACGAAATTCGATCTTCACTGCTCTGTGATCAATGAACACAACGTGGGACAGAAGCAGATGAAGGAACGAAGCAGAAAGCAGATAACCATCAGTTAACCGGTAGCAGTACTGACCAGCGTGGGAACAACCAAGGATCGAACCGGGCAGGCCGTGTTATAATGTTAAATATTTACACGATTTACATTGTTCGGACTATTGTCCTCATCTTTATTGTCATATTCATGGCATTTCGACCGTTGTACGCTCCGGTTTTCTTTAGGTGATATACGTTGGAATTTCGAACCGAACCCATTATTTAGTCAGCGGGGGTAGATTGTTCTAGTTCCACATGCCATGCCTTTTCTGGATATCTCAGTTTCAGTTAATCCTCTTTAGTAACTCAACTCTCCAAGTTTTTGTTCACATCTTTAAGTTAAAGTTACTTTTGTATTCTTTCAACCAACGCTTTTACAATACCTCATCTCAGAAATATAGGCAGCTATACTAAAGTTTCGAGCAAGCTGTACCTATCAAATGAACAAGTTTTAAAAACCGAGAACGTTAAATATTGTTCAGGTTTACTGGATCGTTTAAAATTTAGGCATGAACATTCCAAAACTTTACTCCATCAGTTATGTTTATTGTTTTGAAAGTAAAATAGTAATCTTAATATTAACTATTTCCTTATAAGGAAACATTCGACATTCATTAATCGAGCAGCCAGTACAACTTTCTTTTGAAATTTATAGTCTTTCTCTTAAAACAATTTTTCAGGAAAATAGATTTCTCAAGTCCAGTAGCTGTTATTGCTCTTTCCAGTACTGATTGGGAGGGGGATAATTTCCTAACCTTTTGTGTCAAGTAGTATGGCATGTCACCATCTTAATATTTTTCTTTTGAAGGTGTATGTGCTGTCTATTTTAATTGTTGCTGCTATTGAAAGTCCTCAAAGTGTTATGGTTTCTGTTATTTGGTACAGTTCTTTGTTATTCTACGGCGCCAGTCCAAGAGGTAGGAAGAAGGATGGGCCTTGTTAAGACATACATGCTTCATTCGCTCAAAGCCATTTTTAATCATTGATCCGAGAAAGTGGTTGTAGACAGCTGACGGTTTAGATATGTCTGAACAGGTTTGGTGCCATGCATGAGATTCACTTGAAAGTCTTGAACTGACAAGGCTATTTAAGAAGTTCAAATTTGTTAAAACTTCAGCTAAATGAAACTCAATACTAAAATCACATACACAAGTGTATACATGTTTGTGTCACCCTTAGTGTACGAGAGCTGGTCAAAAAGTAAAGCACGTTCTTGTTTAATTACAACAGATTTAATAGTAGAAGCACGTAAAGCATACCAAAATGAACACAAAAATCTCAGAATTCTAAATCTGCCTTCAACATTGTGTTGTTAGTTTTCCTTGTTTTTGAGAAATATTCACCAAAAAAGATGAGAGATAGCTTATCTCCAAAGAGGTTTGGTGGTGTATACTATTAAGTATATCTCAGGTAGAATCTATTTTCGTAATAGAAATAGATCTTTAAGAATTCTGCCTTTTTCAATGCGTTTAGAGATATGACAAAGTATATAAAATCAATTTGAAAAATAACTTTATTCAATAAACAATGCTAGTGTTTGGAAAGCGTTGGATTGAACGGGACATTCGGGCCACCTGGTCTCACACTAGACTCAAGGAGTTCACAGACACAGGACCAGTTGGCTTATCTGGCTAAAAAATCCCATCTGAACAACGAACATGAAACTACATTCCAAATATTATTCGAGTAATATTATTTACATTATTGACATGCGGAATATTGTTCTCATCTTTGCTATTGTTATCACGTTGTTTCGAAAATTGTGCCGTGCACTCTGGCCTTCATCAGGCGTTTGTCGATCTGAGTAAGCTACAAGTAATTTCACTCGGTACAATAGCTTTGTGGATGAAAGTGTTGGTTCGTATGTTTTTGGTGATGTAGTAATTGTGAATTCAGTCACTGGTCCGGGCAGTTCGGTGGAAACATGGCGAGCAATAACTGTACTAAAAATAAGAATAAAACTAGATATCGCTAGACATTGGCGGTGGAATTTAACTTCGTAGATTAAATAAAGTGTTCAGTTCGGAATTCTCTGCAGGTTACTCGGATCGACAACATACGATTAAAAACCGGAGACAGAAACTATTCAGTAAATTTGGTAGTTTCTAAGGTAAATTGAAAAAATTTGGTAGTTTCTAAGGTAAATTGAAAAACTTTTTTGGTTTATTTAAATCTAGATCAAAAGATACTTAAAACAGTTTTCTATGAGTGGCGATTTTCTAAGCGTAGCTATGGCACACAACCAGAAATATGGAGCACCCAGTGAGGATCGAACTTACTTTTCAGTAAGAATTGATTTAGCAAAACAAGCTTTCTATAGTGGCATAGGACTTTGGGGGTTAAAATGAACAACTGATTTACCCACGTCAAGAAGATTAATGATGGATGGTAATGTTGAGGAAAATTTTAACAAAAGAAGATAAAGAATTTATTTACGAATTTACACTCTTGAAATGGTGTCAGCAACTCGTTTCCGTTAAAATAAATCACAAATTTTTATAGTCCGTGATTTTATCAAATTGTCATGAAGAGGAAATGTTCATACAACAGATTAAATCATGACACAAAATAATATTCAAAAATGTTTAAAACAATTGTAAGAAAGTTCATTGTTTATAGGGTTTCATACGTTCGAAAGTAGATGAAGAGAGTTTGAAATATTTAGCTTTCTTGGATTGTTGAAACAAAGTTCTTTGAAATGCCAAGTGCTTGACCAAAAATATAATTAGTGAGTAATTTGACACTGCCGAATATCTTAACGCTGGACGCGTGAATAGAAATGAAACTTTTCAAAGGCAATATGGTTTCCGCTTTGCCCGATCTACGATGTGCCATCACTGAAATTGTCTACCAAGCTCTTCAGAATAACGGAGAAGCTCGTGCTGTGGCCCTAGACATATCCAAAGCGTTTGATATGTCGGCCTTCTTCGCAAGCTCCAGGGTTATGGTATTATAGGTCGATTATTTGACAATAAAGTCATTTCTGTCAAACCGTGAATTGAAGGTCGTTCTCAACGGATTTTCCTCCTGCTCCTATTCTACGAACGCAGGTGTTCCCCGAGGCTCCATCCTTGGCTCTACTCTGTTCCTTGCCTTTATGATCTTCCTGATGCCATTGAATCCCAGGTGGGCATCTACGCGGACGACACTACAATTTATTCCTGCCTTAAAAACAAATCTAGTGTCATTGACAAAACTAACCTGGCCGTTCGTCTCGGACCTCCAATCGGTTGTGAACTGGGACCGTAATTGGGTGGTTAACTTTAAGGCCACCAAAACAAAACTGCTCTCTATTAATCGCCACAGAGAACCTTTCCTGCCCCCCATTAGAATGTCTGACGCTCAACTTCCCGAAAGCGCCTCTCTGCGGCTGCTCGTTCTCACCTTGTCCACTGACCTGAGATGGAACAAATACATTGAGTCAATTGCTTCGTCCACCGCTAGGAAAGTTGGCTCCCTGTGGCGCGCCAGGAAATTTTTCTCCCCGGAATCGATCCTTCAAATCTACAAATTAACCATTCGCCCTTGCATGGAGTATTGCTGCCATATATGGTCTGGAGCCCCTTCTGTTTGCCTCGGGGTTCTTGATAAGATCCAGAGACGGATATGCAATATAATTGGCCCTGATCTGGCATCTCATCTGCAGTCGCTCTCTCACAGCCGTGCCGTTGCCTCTCTCTGTCTTTTTTACAAATACTTTCATGGTAATTGCTCCGATGAGCTCTTTTCGCTGGTTCCAAGACTTTGTGAATTCAATCGTCCTGCGAGGCTGGCATCCCGCTGTCATCCTTTCATTGTTGAAACTTTTAAATGTAGCCGTCTCTTCTACTCCAATAGCTTCATGTCTCACACCTCTCGCCTGTGGAACTCCCTTCCCTACTCCTGTTTCCCTGATAGCTTTAATCTCCAACTATTCAAATGTAATATCAATCGACATCTCTAATAGCCTTGATCTATTCACTATCCTTCTCCTCATCCTCTCCTCTATCATTACTATCTGCTCTCGCTCCAAATCCTATGTAACTCCTTGCGTACTAGTTGCTTCCCGCCTTGCTAGAAATGCTTAAAAAATGACTTAAGACACTCTTCTCTTGTTAATTTAATTTTTTCCCTAATTTTATATAAAAAAAGGATTTCGCATAGGCTCGCTATTTTCTTTTCTTTCTTCTTCTAGGCTCAACGGCTAATTCCGGTGAAAACAAGGTTTTCATAGTTCCGAAGAAAATTTCACATACACTCGCGATTTTGTTTTCGTCTTTTTCTCAGCTCACCGGCCAATATGTGTGAAGTTAAAGTTTTCATTGGTCCAAAGAAAATTTCACATAGGCCCACGAATTTCTTTCCGTCTTTTTCCTCAGCTCACCAAAATTTGAAGGTAGTGGGTAAGGGGAGTTATTATTATTTTGTTCTCACCACAACGCCATGTCGAAGTGACCAGATCGTTATGAATGAACTATAGTCAAACGTTAATATTTCAATCGTATGAATTTATGTATCAGTGTGAAGTATGATATTTGGACACTTTGATCATTCTTCTTTAAGTCATGAAAGTAGTTGCAATCGAATCCAGGTGCTTTCAAAGCTGCGCAGACTAGCAGAAAATATAAAGCCATCGACTTGTGAAATTAGCGCTTCTTGGACAATTACAGCCAACAAGACGCCAATAACTCGGTCTCAGAAGTTTTGAAATACTAAGATCCAAACACCATCTAACAAAGACGATACGAACAAATGCAAAATATTTGATAGATAATTATCTGCCTACAACAATTTTCCATGAAGAAAATCCCGTGTTTAAGACAAGAAGGAAAGAGAAGCCATTTTGTCAACAAGAAAGGAGTGTAGATCAACTTTTAAATGGTAAATGTCACATGCGATTCTGTACCAGCAGTGTAGAAAGAAGTGGTTAAATTAATCGAATTAATTGATAAGAGAATAATATAAATAATAATAAAAGAAATATGTCACGACTAATTTGAGATAATAGTTGGTTGAACCTCCTAAATTGTTAGACATAAAAATGACCAACTTAAACCAACTTCCCAGACATTCATGCTTATCTAATTGGTGCTTATTCTGAAACCGGAAGCAACCGATTGAAAATATATTTGATTCTTATAATAATCCAAATCTTAATTTAAGGCGAAGCCGGATCTATGACAATTTTTGTGGTAAAATAAAACAAGCATTTCAGTTTAAGTTAAATTTTGTTGCTTTGTTTATTGTGATTTTGTGGTGGAGAAGAAAGCGTCGTCCAATGGTTGGCAATTACAATTCACGTAAACATCATTGCAAAGCGATCGCGTTTTTCTGCACAGGAATTTTGCAAGGGCTTTCAAGGATGGGTTTAAATCTTTACAGAGTGGGTGAAATATTGGTTCTTACCTCTTCGTTAAATTATAACCGGACATCAGTCAACGCACTGTTTCGACAATCACATTTCGGCGGCCTGGTATGTTGCTTTTTTTTTTTTTTTTTTGCTTTATACAGGCTTCCAGGAAAGAAAACATTTTAAAAGAGGGTTATAGGTAAGAAAATTCTTATAATAATCCAAATCTTAATTTAGGGCTAAACTGAATGTATGACATTTTTTTGTGGTAAAATAAAACAAGCGTTTCAATTGGAGTTAAATTTTTTTTTTTTTTGGCTTTATACAGGCTTCCAGAAAAGAAAACATTTTAAAAGAGGATTATGGGTAAGAAAATTTTGCTCCACAAATTTTCCCTTGCACTTTATAGTTTATGACTTTAAAGAAAAGAGAAAACTAAGAATTCTCATACATTTTAAACTAAATTCAATCAGTTGTGACTTTTTGGTCGACTATTGTACATTATTACACTCATGTGTATGTCGCTTCATTTTGAATAAATATTTTCTCTTGGTTTGGCCTATGATCCACGTGAATGCCATCACGTGCTGAGGAAGAGCATGAATTTTGACATTCGACCCTCTACTGAATTTGAATCAAGACTCAGTGCTTGTCTGTTCGAAGACGTGGTCACGGAAGAGGCCGGATTGACACAGCCAAATAACACCTTCTCACTCAACCGTTCCTTGATAACAACGGGAGTTTTAATACGTTTATTTAGTCACACAATATATTTATATCGTGAAAATACCTTTTTATGTGATGAATATAAAGCAAGATAATTAATGAGAAAGCCAAGAACGAATTGTTCCACACAATTCAAATCATACCGGACGTTAACACAGGCACATTTCATTGATTCTGATTCGGTAAAGGCAGAGAAGCAAGGAAATGAACTTCATTTCACATGTTTAGGAACTTTCTAGAATGAACATAAAATGTCGTTTTCTATTTGGGCAACCTGTCCTTTAAAAAACTAAAAAAGGATCACGATTTTCAAGTTATCCAAGAAAATAGGATAAATATTTTTATCATTTTCTTCGCATACCCATTGGCTTTCATCGTAAGTATTATCTTAATACTTTTGAGAGCTCTTAGACAACTGATTATGACTAATTATTTCAACCGGAAGTTGAATCCTTGGTGTTCACGAGCACACCGATGCAAATGCCGGAACAATTGCACTTGTGGGTGGTTATTCACTCACATCATAGCAGCAGAAATTAGCTTTGTGTTCACGGAGATAAAAGCATACTTGACAAGAAATAAAACATAGAGAAATAACAGGAAAAGCATGGTAAATTATATGTTAATTTCATACAATTTATATATTTTTTTCTTGTGTGCATTTTTTAGGTTAGAAGTGCTTTATTGTACATGTGATAAAACGGAGAAATTACACGCCATATCACAGAGAAAAGTCGGACACATGTTGCCCGTACCAAGGTTTGTGATGAAGAGATTGAATTTAACGTCTTTTGCCAGCATTTTCTTATTTCCGACAGGAACAGTTTTTGCTGCATGTTGGGAGTATTTTTATTATTTTTAATTTTAATTTAATTTATTTTATACAACGTTTTTATGCTATTGCTTTATTTTATTTATAATTTTCATTATTATTATTATTTTATATTTTATTTTAATAATAATGACATCCCTACATCACATCCCCACCAAATTAGCGGAGCTAATCGGTAGTGATGGGTGCCTATTTAAAGTAAAAAATAATCATTTGTTTTTATGAACTCTCCTCCAGGGGCGTGTACTTGTGTTTTTTTTTCTTTTCTTATAATTGTATTTGTTTAGGTGGTTGTTTTGAAAAGTGTTCAGCAGTTTGTTTCACTTTGTTCTGAAGGTAATTTTTTTGTTTCTTGCTATTGTAATGGTGCTGTAAGTATTGTTGGCTAGGGTCACCGTGAATGTAATCAAGA
Organism: Acanthosepion pharaonis; assembly: GCA_903632075.3. Lineage (NCBI taxonomy): Eukaryota > Metazoa > Mollusca > Cephalopoda > Sepiida > Sepiidae > Acanthosepion > Acanthosepion pharaonis. The sequence goes on along the minus strand of CAHIKZ030000385.1, from coordinate 70,845 downwards.
AGGAAAGCTGTGTTCTTGTAAATGTAAAACAACACCCCACATGTATAATGCACAAAAAACACGAGAGAAAAATAATCAAGCTCCGTGAACATTAATAAAATATTGTATTAACAATGATATACAAATATCAACAATAGTATAAAGAAAGTTGCTTCCCTTTTACCGTAATAAAAAGGGTAAGTTTAGCTAATTAATGATGAGTACAATATTGAATATTATTTAACTACAAAGTTCAATTGAAGTCTTAGCTAAATAAAGAATAGTTCCACAGTGTTTTATCAGTGTAGAAAGGTGTAATGTTCATGAGTGATATCAATAGGAATTAATATGATATACTCGATTGAGTAACAATTAAGAATTAAAATGTCAATATAGCGCCGTGCCTTATTTTCCAAGAATTGAACTACTAGCTGTTAGCAAACAGCGAGAGTCTTTTTATAACGATGCATAGGCTCCAGCGAGCTCGGCGCCAAAAATATAGAAAGATACTAAAATACGCGATTGGTCAGGAAATGGACCAATCCGTGATTTTAGAGAAAATTTCAAATTACGTGCGATGGCAAAATTGTCATATAATAAGTATCATATATTTACGAACCAATGACATTAAAGAAAGCGGAGGTGTGGCACATGTAAGTGATCATCACACTATTGTTTATTGGTGTCGCTGTTTTGTTTATCACCCAGTAACGAGACAGAGGTGATTTCTTTGTGGGGCGATTTGCTGTTATAGGTATTTTCATGTCTGGTATAGTGTAACGATCCTTCATAAAGGAGTAATATTTCCAGCAGAGTCATCCTTCAGAAAACTGTTTGATGTTTTTATTATTATTTATTTTTGGTGGCGGTAGAACTGTTAAGTATTATTTGTGGTTTTTGAAGGTTGTAGTTGGGTGCCAGTGATAGTGATAAGGTGGAATCTTCCATATTAACCTCCCCCCTTTCGGAAAAATGTTTCCTTCTATAAAACAAAGCCTTAACCAATCGACATTTCATTTCAGTAAAATCCAATCTTCTATTGGTTAAAAACTGTAATAAAGTCACAACAGAACCTTTTTCTGCCCAAGGTCCCTGGAGCCGAATTTTAAACACCCAACTCTAAACAAACACATGACTCATTTCAAGTCAATCAGTCACCAAATTTCAAGAGATCCATACAAACTCCATGCTGTTCAATTTATTGACTCGCAACCACTTAAATTTTCTCAACAAACTCAACGCTGCATTCAAATATCCGCGTGGATATTCATCACCTACAATTGACTTAAAGAGAGAACATTTTCACTACGTCAAAGTAATTGTACATTGATCAACAGTTCAAAAGGCAAACAACTCTTAGCAACTTTAATTCTGACTCATAAATAACACACGAACGCACACTAACAATACATTTTGATATTTTACTACGCAGAAACAATTATTTTAATTTTAATAACAAGCCAAAAGCATCAGCATTTACTTACCACAATTCTGCACTAACATTCTTCACAACATTATCTTAATTACCAAACCAACAAAAATTCTGTTTATCTTTGCATGTATATTGTATATAAAAATCTCTTTATTGTTGATCTTTAATCACGTTGTTCAGTCATTCCTTGCTGTGCCATTGCCCTTATGTTCTTTTTGTAATCTATTTGTTGTGGGATAATCCAATTGTAAACACGCATAACGTTCACCTTATAAAAAATTTACCTTCTGATACACTCAGCATACGATCCGCAACAATAAGTATATTTCTCATTTCAATTTGTAGGGCGTTTATACAGTTAGTTGTTTTTTTTTTTATGCTGGCGCTCTATTATTCCATTTATGTTGGTGGGTGGTATAATGTTCCCGGGGGTGGTATAAGGTTATACATATTGGCAAACATTTTACATGTTTGGGAACCAGCCATTTGAAGGTATTTTCATAAGTTCCAGAATTTTAACGGAAACTATGTTGTCTTCTTCCATGTCGAGTGTATGCAAATAAAAAAATGTGGATAAAAAGAAAAATGCTTAGTCGTTTTTGTTCTTTTGTCTTTTTTTTTGTTGTTGTTGTCGTTTTGCAAACGATGTGGTAAATAGGAGGGTTTTTCTTGTACACGTCTGGTTATCAAAATGATATGCAGAATAGTATTTTTTTAACGTCGGTTACCAAAATTAATGTTGTAGTTGGTTTTTATACACATCGGGAGTCAACAAATGATGTGGGTGAATAAGTTGTTTTTACACATCGCCGGCTACCAAAATATTGTGGAGGATTCACTCACATCATAGCAGCAGAAATTATCTTCCTCTTCATGGAGATAAAAGCATACTTGACAGGTAATAAAACTTACACAAACAACAGGAAAAGCATGGTAAATTGTATGTTAATTTCATACAATTTATTTATATTTTTCTTGTGTGTATTTTTTAGGTTACAATTGTTTTATTGTACAGTGTGATAAAAGGAAGAAATTACTCCGTGTTATTACACACCATATCACAGAAAGAAGTCAGACACATGTTGCCGATTCATGGTGAAGAGATTGAATTTAACGTCTTTTAGCAGGATGTCCGTATTTTCGGCAGGAACAGTTTTTGCTGCATACTGGGGATATTTTTATTATTTTTAATTTTTATTTAATTTATTTTATAAAACGTTTTTAGGTTATTGTTTTATTTTATTTTATTTATAATTTTATTATTATTATTATTATTTATATTTGTTTTTATTTATTTATAATAATAATATAACTTTTGACATAAGAAAAATCATAATTATACTTTTTTAAAACTGAGAGCATTTCTAAACCAAACAAATTAAAGCTTGCAAACATTGACCAATCAGAAGCCTTAAAAATGACAATAAAAATCCAATTTTAAGCACTTCACACAATCCTATCTGATCAAATGAAAACGTCGAAAAAGAAAAGAAACAAATTACAATTAGTTGTGGAATTTACTTCCCAATAAGGACATGGCTGCAGATTCAAACATTTGCAGGCTTAAAGTAACGTTGTTAATTATTAATCATTTGTATGTAAAGGTGTGTGTAAATTTATTTTCTTGGGTGTATTTTTTCATAGCAAACAGTCTTGCTACCTGAAATATTCGCAGAAATGAACATGTCTGGTATACAGAAAGCTCACACCTTTTAGTAAACAGCATTACAGGAGAAAAGGAAGTAATCACATTGACCAGGAAAGTCATGTAAGTTTCAGCTGTTGACAAGTCTTTTAATCTCTAGCTGCTTCGGGTTTACTTTTTGATGAAAGGGAGTCATTTAGCATAGAATGTCGTAGGCAAGCTGCCAATGATATGTTGCAAAGTATTGTATTTGTGATTTTTAAAGAAACTTGAAACTTTTTAATTTTTTTTTAAACCAACAGCAATTGACTGATTATTATCTTTTTATACATCATGATCTGTTTTCTGCTAAGCCCGGCAGTTATTTTCTATTTTTCTACCTATGCAAATTTCTATGTATGCAAATTTATTTTAGATTTTAATTTTTGTAGTTTTTCTTGGCGCTTGTCATTTATTATATATATATATATATATATATATATACACAAGTATAGGGTTGGTGTATACGGAATAAATTCCAATAACCAAAAATACTATTCTTAAAAGAGTGCTCAATACAGAGTAGAGCAAATATATAACTTATTCGAAAATTATAACATAAATATGTTATAAAATCGCTACATAAAATAGCCATTTTGTTTTAACACTTCTGGTGTCTTATCAAGTGATGGTGTTGAATGTAGAATAAAGAGTTTAAACTCTTTATTCTACATTCAACATTTTTTCGCTTTTTGTTTGTGAACTGAATATGGCAATCACTAAGATCTTCAGTCAACTTGAGTCTTATATATAATATCTTCAGTCTTGTTTATGTACTTATTAAAAGTTTTGAGGTTGTGAATTAAAACACGTAATGTTTTTGAGAATGCTTCTACTTACTTAAATGAAAATGAAACAATTATTCCTCGACAAAGAATTTTTTGAAAAATCTTTTCTGCAACCCAAATGATGAACTTCAGTTTCCTTGTCTCTTATACAACTCAGAAGTGCTAACTTTAAACAATTCACTATTTTTTCTTTTCAAGAACAAAACAAAGGTTACATTACTGGAAGGGAAAGATCCTATAACTTTATCTCATATCCACCTGGCATGTTTTCACATATAGTTTGGCCAAGTTTTCATTTTCTTGATTTCAGATAGAAACTTGGGAATTATCCTGTATATTTCAGTGAAATTTTCACTTTCTAAAATTGTAGTTTAAATATATGAAAAAGAAGAATGTATTAATTTAAACTGATGCCAGAATTTTTTGATTTTTTTATGGCTTATCAACCTTTTGCAGCTTATTTAAAGACCCAAATATTTTTGGATTGTAAAATGTTTTTAGAGATAATAATGATTTACTGATACAAGTCCTACTATTTAACCCATAGCTAGGGGGGAAGTGGTGAATTTATAACTTTCCCAATAAGTGAATATAACAGATATGACTTGAATTGGAACTCAGTTCACCAATTTCCATTATATATTACACTATTCCCCATGTGGAATTCCCAAGCAGTTATCCATCTAAATATGCTGATCAGATGAGAATTGATGTTTCAACATATGATCATAATATTACTGGACAGCAGGAGGATGGATACCAAAGTGAAAGTTTTCATTCTCATACCAATGTCTTTATTTTGCATAACATGTCAGAACAAAAAACATTGTTACAAGAAAACCATTTCGACAGATGTGTTTTTCAAAACTTACGTGAGCATAGTCATTTTTTAAAAGCGTGTATGTGTGATAATTTTATATCCCTAATGTTTTTTAAAAAAATTTCTATACATAAAAAGTCAGCAAATAAATGCATACGTGTTACTTAGATTCATAATGTAAATACATATTACAAAATAATACATTTATGGCCATGATGTATCAGAACAGGTAAATATTTGTAATATGTTTGGGATGCATATACGTGAGCTCATCTGAATTTATGTTTGTTTTGCACATGTCAAGCATTTGTGTGCAATGTAAGAAAACATGAAGAAACATTCATGTCAATGTGTTTTTATTACGTGCATTGTGCATGTGCAGAAATACATGCATCCATAAGTACACAGCGCTAACAATACAAGTGCAAATATATCATAAATGTGATTATAGAAAGAGAGGGAGAGAGAAATAGAGAGATAAAGAAAGAGAGGAAGGAAGATGTATATTTGTGTGGCTATGCTAGGTATTGGTATGTGTGTGCAATTGTGTATTGTATGCATTGCATATTGGCAGAAAATGAAAGACTTTTGAAGATTCCAAAGTGACACAGTTAATAAATGAAGAAGTCTTCTAGACTCTTCTTCTGCCTGTTTCTCTGTGTGACCCACATGCCACACTAGCTGAAATAACTCCCTAGCAATCATATGTCAGTGTACTTAAAAGATGTACACTAATAATATGCTGTGTAAACTTAATCTCTTCTTCGTCTTCTTCTTCTCCCATTCTTTGTTATACTTGTTTTTTTCTTTTATTTTTTTACCGAACACATACCTCTGCCCCGCCACCCACGTTTTTATCACTTTCAATAACTTCTATGATGGTCAGTGTTTCTTTCTTTCTTTTCTGGGTTGCATTCATATTTTCTCTCTCTCTTCTTTCTGACGTGGTAATAGCCTTTTATTCGATTTGTCTGCCATGAATGCCTACAGTATTACCAAGGTTTACAAGTACAGACCAATTTGTTAGTGTTTTCCTTTATTTATTTCTATCTTTTCTGTATTCACTCTTGGCTGGGATCAGTGCATAGTAACTGTTTTCACCATTTTACAAAATTAGATATGTAGATGGTTCCTTGTGGCAGCACCTCCCTCATTGCACTAAAAAAGGACAAGTAATATCAATGCCATGGGAAGATGAGTAAATAATCTTTCAACCCTTTCTCATCCAGTAATAGCCCTTTATGCAATTTTTTATTTGCCATGGATGCCTGCTGTAGTGCAAACAAGCACCAACCAATTCATTAGTTTCTTTAATTTCTTCTCATATGGTCTTAACTTTAATTTACTCTTGAGAATTGATTCTTTTACTTGCTTATACATTTTTTCCCCCCAGGAGTTAACTGAAGTTTTTTCTTTCTTTTCTTATATTGTCAGCTGAAGATGTTAAGGATTCGTATATATATATATATATATATATATATATATATATATATGTGTGTGTGTGTGTGTGTATGTATATATATATATATATATATATATATATATATATATATATATATATATATTAGTGAATATTGAGGTCAACACTCAGCAATGACAATTTGTTTCATGTTTAAACGCAATCTTCAAACCTGAAGATTGCATTTAAGCATGTAATGCACTATTGCTGCTGATTGTTGACCTCAATGTCCACTTTCTTTTATATTTGCATAGACTCAAGCCTTGATATTGAGTACTTTAACCCGTAAATATAGCATACTTTAAAACTATATTTTTATCATATATATATATATATATATATATATATATATATATATTTCTGTATTTGGGCAGCAATCCTTCTTTTATACAAGTTTCATTGAAAATGACTGACAATTTACTGCAGTTAAGTTTTTTATTTAATTTTTTGTGTTTTTATCATTTTCTCCCTTTCTGGACATAAATTATATAGAAATTGCACAAATGTTCTGTATGTCCGAGCACTTTCAGCTGTACTTTTAGTCATTATCAAGGATAATTTTACTTTTAATTTTAACTGAATGTATGAATTGTTTTATGTATGTATCTAGAGTTATAAAAATGTTTTATTTTCCAAACATGGTTATCATATTTTGTCAGCATGTTCATAGTTGATGTTATTGTGTATTGGCTTTTTCTTTTGTATTAATAATGCTTCCATTATTTTTTGTCATTTTTGCATGTGGATGAGGCTATTATATTTATATTATCAATGAGTATGTCGCAGATAAAGTCCGGTAGGTTCCCATGTGTATTTAAATGAGGCCTAATTGAGCTATGATCATAGAGCTGTAATATGAGTTTTCTTGTGAGGCATGTTGTAGTATATCCAATATAATTATATATATATATATATATATATATATATATATATATAGCCACAATATCTTAGTGTGAGAGTGTAAAACCAAATATGCATATTTTTATATTAGTTTCAAGTTTTTAGTCTTCATTTTTAATGTTTGTATTTCTATTCCTCAAATTTTTCTTTTGCATGCACCACTTCAACATTCAATCAGTAAAATAGAAAAATTGCTTTGTTTTCTTTAATATCACCATGACAATGATTAGTCCCAACATCTTTTTACTACACCATCATAAAACTCGTTGAGAGGGCATCTAGCAAATGGAAGTGATGCTATCATTCCTAGGTCATAACAAACAAAATACTTGATAACACTTAAATATTCAAAACTCAGATCCAAATGATGAAGCCTGCTGAAAATAAAAATTTGAGAACACTCAATCGATCAGAAAAGGGCAAATCCTATTTATGGATGAATAAGAAGAGACATTTATCCATTTCAGAAAGTAGCTTCTGGTGTTTAAAAATTAAAATAAATTGGAGACAATAAAAGTGTAGAAATTCCTAGACAACGTAGTAAAAGAAAGTGGGAAGAAAGGACTATCAGTTGGAAAAAGGCAATATATGGCCATTAGCAAAAGGAACAGTCTAAGTTTCCAAAAGCCAAATGAAATATCAAGGAAGTTTTTTTTTCTATGGAAACTGGAAATAAAAAGAACACTTGTACTTTGAATAAGAAAGAGACTGTTGAATGAAATTTCAGCTCTTTCTTTCTGATATTTTTCTTAAAACTTCATCATTGCTAACATGTTCAGTCCATGGTATTCTCAGCATACTTTTATAGAACCATATTTCTGTTACTTCAAATCTCTTTTTCATCTGTGAGGATATTTTTCAGTATTCATTGGCATATAGAATGACCGATATTACACAGCTTTTTAGAACTCTTTTCTTAGATTCTGACAAAATTTTCCTGTTTCTTCATACTTTGCTGAGCTTTTGGATGGCATCTTTCACTATTCCAATGCACCTTCAGTTTTCAGTGTTGCATTTGCTGTCCTCTGTTAAAACACTTCCTAAATATTTAAATTTTTGTACTACAGTTGTTTAATTTTGGTTTCTTCATTTCGTAGTTTGCATCTTAGGCTGTTCATTTTGCTGACAACCATACATGCTGACTTCTTATAACTGTTGTTTAGTCCTTTCTTCTCACTTTCCTTTACTACCATCTGTAGTTTCCTTTCTGGCTCTTCTTTCAGCACTGTGTCACCTGCATATCTTGTGGCCATCAATAATGAATCTTGGTAGGACTTCTATCACCTCACTATAAAAGTTGAATAAGTCAAGTGAAAAGACAGATTCTTTTTTATGTGTCTTTCTATTTTTGTATATTTACTGAATTCATTTTTTGTCCATATTCATGTGATTACTTCCCTTATAAGTTCTGCATTATTCTAATATCCTTCCCAAATACATCAAACTTACCTCACAGTTCTTTGTAACATATTTTATCAAACACTTGTATATTCTATAAAATATAAGTATACAACTTTCTGCATTTGTATTACTCTTTCTGATATAATTTCGAGCATAAATATTGCATTTCTTGTTCCAGTGTCTTTAAGAAAACCACACTATTCTTGCCTATTTCTAGTCTAAATCTGGTACATACTCTGTTCATCAGAATTTGGATAAGTTTCATTGTGTGACTCACTGGGCTGGTTGTCCGATGGAGTTCACATTCATTTGCTCCTGGCTTCTTAGGCAGCACCATAAAACTGAATCTACTCAAGTCTTCTGATATATCAGCACTTATGTATATTTTATTTATTGTCTGTAATTTTGTCAATCCTGAATTCATCTAAGGCTGCAAGCATTTCTATTTCACTCCAGACTTTATATCTGGTCCTTCTATCTTTTTGTCCATTGCTGGTTTTCCTCTTTTGTTAGGGAAGAGTTCTCTGATGTATTCATTCAATCTTTGAAGTATTTATCTTTCTCTATGATCAGTATTCTCTCTTGATTTTATGCTCCCTGTCGATGAGCACGTCTTTTGTTTTGTTATTTCTCTTATTCTTTTATGCATATCTGCTTTATGTGTGATGCTTATTCTTTCTATTTCTGCATACTTTTTGTTGAGCTAATCCTCTTTTGCCTGCTGCATTTGTTTCTAATTTCTTTGTGTTATATACTATATTCTGTATCATACCTTGACATTGTTTACTGTCTCTTTTCACCATGTCAAGAATTTCATCTGCTATAAAATCCCTTTTTCCTTGTCTAGTTTTCTTTGGGTAATTTTGTTTGCTGCTGTTACTGTGTCTCACTTTCCATTCTCATTTAGCTTATTATACCTGCTTTTAATGCTGTTAATGCACATCTGTTTGTAGTTCAGATCATTCTGGTGTATGTCAAATTGCAATTTGGATGCTGTCTTGGCTCTCTTTAATTTCCATAGTTTCACTCTAAATTTGCACATAACTGGAAGGTGGTTACTGTCTAGTGACTTCTTCAAATTTTCCACAGTAATAGAACTTTTTTCTGATGGTAAAAAGAGAAGCTTCCTATGGACTTTTTAAAATAATCTTTATCTTGGTCGAAAATAAGTTTTGTCACTGAATTTCAGTTTTCACCATTATGAGGGTAAAACACTAAAAAACAATGCTGACTTATCCTACAGATCAGTTCATAGCAAATTCTTGATATCATCAATGGAACGTTTTTCTTGCATAAACTGAATGTCTTAACATGTAAAATTATTGTCTGTTGAAAATTATTGTTCTTTGGAGTAAGTAATTTAATTCCTCATGTGGATTTAGTAAATATTAAACATTTCAAATACCTTGGTGTATGAATTTGTTATAATAAATTTAGTATAGGAGATAAAGAAATTGAACATAGAATAGGCAACACTAGAGATAATTTCACCCAACACTTTAAAATCAAAACATTAATCTGAAAATGCAAGTCATGTTCTTAAATAGACTCATTAAATCATTACTTTTCATGCGATACTAGTTCACTGTCATGTAAAATGATTTTTATTTCCAGAATCTATGTTACATATCTATAAGTCTGCCATTTATCCATGCTTAGAATATTGCTGCTACATATGGTTTGGTGTACCTGCTATTTACCTTGAGCTCCTTGATAAAATCTAAAGAAGAATTAGCAATATTATTGGTTCTGATCTGGTAGCTCAGCTTCAGTCACTTTCCCATCACTGTAAGGTTGCCTTTCTGTGCCTTTTCTATAAATACTTTCATAGTAATTGCTCAGATGAGCTATGGTACCTAGACTTTTTAAAATTTGTGCAGTACTAGACTGGTGTCAAGATCTCATCAATTTACAGTTGAGCTGGTTAGATTTAGCCGTGTGTTCTATGCTAACAGTTTCTTTTTTTACACTTCTCACTTGCGGAACTCCCATCCATCTCCATATTTTCCAGCCAACTTTAATCAGCAAAAATTTAAAGGCAATGTCAATCACTATCTACTGTCCTCTTGATTACTGTATATATTTGTGCAATGAGCAATGTTTATTTTAAATACAGCTGTACATTTTGATTACTGTAAATGGATACATATTTGAAACATATGCATATCCAGGGCCAGCAGTACATATGCTAATTATATATCTTGTGTATGATGTGACCCCCTTAAAATTAGGTCTTCAAAAGTTGCGACCCCCTTAAAATTAGGTCTTCAAAAGTTGTGACCCCCTTAAAATTAGGTCTTCAAAAGTTGCGGCACCCAACCTTAAAATTAGGTTTTCAAAAGTTGCGACACCCCCTTAAAATTAGATCTTCAAAAGTTGTGACCCCCTTAAAATTAGGTCTTCAAAAGTTGTGACCCCTTTAAAATTAGGTCTACAAATGTTGCGACCCCCAAAAAAAAAAATTAGGTCTTCAAAAGTTGCGACCCCCCCTTAAAATTAGGTCTTCAAAAGTTGCATGATCTGTGAGTATATATGGTACTTTTTTCTTTTCTCCCCCATTATAAATTTCTCTCTTCCTAATTCTTCCACATCCTCTTATCCCTTAATGGCTTTACTGCCTTGCATGGGGTGATGATAATGATTAAAAAAGAAAGATATGGATGCTATGCATGGTGCTCAACTTGTTCAGAAATATCTAAACTGCCAACTCTATACAACCATTTTCTCAGATCAATTGTTAAAAATGGCTTTTAGTGAGTAAATCCTGTAGATCAGTGGTGCTCAAACTTTTTTTACCCATGGACCACTTTTACTGTTAATTTTTTTTTTGGTGGACCTCCATAACCTTTTGATGAAAAAAAAAAGCTTTTTAATTTTACTAATAGATAAGTTTAAGAATTGTATTATAGAAATAGTAAATGTATATGCTTTATTTTGAAGTAAAACTAATTTACTGAAAATAAAGTTTTATTTGACAACTAAATTCTATGGAACATTTATGTACACTAGTAAAATAACTCATAATAAATCATTTTAAAATATGTGAGTATTTAATAAATTGTAAAAAAGGTGCAGATCTATTCAATGAGATCCCTGTATTTGATTCTGCTGAAGAGGTTAATATTGTTAATCCTTCCTTTATATATAATCCTTATATAATTTATATATTAGATTAATTTTATTATTAATATTTTTTAATATTTTATATTAATTAATTTGTTAATATATTAACATTTTATTTTATTAATATTTAAAATTAATATTATTATTAATATATTAAATTAATTTATGTAATAAATTATAATCTTTATATAATTTTCCTTTATTATATAATCCTTCCTTCATATATCCTTCTCGGTTTTTATTCAATTTTTACAATTAAAACATCCAGTAGAATAAAAGGGACGCTATAACTTACATCACTTGATCTTATTTCCTGCTAGTTTTAAAGTTGTTCTTTTATTTTTTTATATTTTAATATGACATAGATTATGACAGAAATTCCAATTCTCTGTTCCAAAGTGAAATTGTTCTATGAACCACTAAAATATTACTGTGGAGCCCCAATTTGCTATTTTTTGTGTGGACCCCCCAATAATGTTACATGGACCCCAGTTGAGAACCAGTACTATAGATCTTGCTTTCTTTGAACCTTGTGAACTGACACTATAAAATCACAAACAAAGAACTGTAGCAAATGAGAGAAACCACATCACTTGAAGACTTTCAACAGCAGCAACAACTAAAATGAATATCATATGTAAGTGGAAGAGAAAATAACAACATAATCAAGATGTTGACATTCCACACTACTTCAAACAAAATGTTAGGAAGGAAACCCCCATCAATATTAGATAGTGCAATAGCAGCTACTGGACTTGAGAAGCCTATTTTCCAGAAAAATTGTTTTCGGAGAAATATTTTATAAATTCCAATCAAGAGTAGTATAAGCAGAATGTTTCCTTATAAGGAAAACAGCTAATATTAGCATTACTATTAGATGAACATATTGAAAATCCACAGATGTTAACAAGTCAGATTATCCATTTCTCATGCCCTTTCTTTTGTATTAGAAACAAAAATAAAAGCATCATGTGTAAGACGATAAACTATATCCGTGTCCTGGGTATGATGATAAACTACATCCGACAGCAAGGCCTCCAATCAGGAGGTTTTGAGGAGCATTGAATGACCTCTTAATTGCTGGTGTTCCCAGGTCTGACTCAGAGGGGTAGCACCTGTTAGGGTCCCAACTATGGGCAAATAGTTAAACCCCAAACTGGGGTCAAAACACTATGAAAATGTAAAAATAGGTTTTAATGCCAGCAATAAATTTTTTGAGAAAAAATTATTACCAGCAATATATTTTTGAAGAAAATAAATAGTACCAGCAATAGATGTTTGAAGAAAATAAATAGTACCAGCACTACATTTTTGTAAATAATTATTACTAGCAATACATTTTTGAAGAAAAAAAAATATTATCAGCAATGCATTTTTGAAGAAAAAAAATATTACCAGCAATAAAACTCTGTAATTATTATTTAATTATTACCAGCAATACATTTTGGAAGAAAAAATATTACCAGCAATAAAAATCTTGTTGGCATAATCCATTGAAGTTGATATGCCATAAACCAAACCAAACCACAAAGAATACTATTTTTATTCTTGTGTGTGTGTGTGTGTGTATATATATATATATATATATATATATATATATATATATATATATATATATATATATATATATATATAATTTGCTGGCATTAAATAACCGTTTGAGGTTGATATGCCATAAAAAGGAAGCAAATCAAAGCAAACCAAAAATAATAATTAAAAGGCAATAACTATTTTTTTTAAATTTTTCCTTACCGTATATTGTGAATGGGAAATTGTGAGAAGAAAGTAAAGATGCTGTTATCTTTACTGTTGCACAACAATAATTTTAACAAAATGCTCTATTTTTTCCAATCAACACTTTTCAATTAATTTTTCTTTTTTCATTTAATACTTAACTACTTTAAAAGATCAAAGAAGGAAAGAGGTAATGAAAGTAAATATAAGAAGTCTGTTTGATGATGAGTTCCTTTCATCTTCACTCCTTCCTCTTTTCATTCACTTTTCTTTTTTCTTAAGCTTTCTTACTTACTCTCTACCTTTCCTGCTTCTCATCCTATTTTCCTTTTCCTTCTACTTTTTTTCCAGTTGTGTTGTTTTCAGGGAAATGAACAGACACTTGGTTTATGGTCTCAATCACATGACTTTATATCATGGTTGTATATTAAAGCATGCAAAATAATATATAGAACAGTACATTGTCTTTCTTCATTATTTCAAATTATTGAATTCTTGTTACCTGACTTTTATTTGTTTGGAAAAATGGGTAAACTGTCCTGGTTCTAGAACCAAAAGTGCTAGAAAATTGGTAGTGTGTTTGTATTTTATTCTTTTGGTTTACTTATTACTGTTAATATTGATAAAAACATGAAATTGTTAAATAAACGAAATTATATGTTAAAATAAAAGAATACATACAGTAACCAAAATCTGCATTTCTTAAGCACTGTTCAGAAATTCTTGTACCTGAATTGAAAGTTGATAACATAAAAGAAATGATAACATTAAAGACCATCTTGGAAACATGATATTAAATTGTTTTTCGTTTCTCCTGATCCAAGATAAACCACCTGTTAATTTGACCAAATAATGATTTTTAGACTATTGCAAGTCTTTGAATTTGTTACTATCAAGCAGTACTCGGTGACTGATTAAATTTATACTAATTTCTCGTATTGATTTATTAACTTATAAGAAATGTGTTGAAAGAATTTTCAAAAATCAAGAAATTGTAAAATAAAAATTAAAGAAAATTTCAAAAGCAGTTGATAAGAAAAAAACATTAATGGATGATGCAAATGTCTGAAAATTAAATAAAAAAGAAATTAAAAATGTAAATATATACAATTGTGTGTATGTGTGTGTACATAGGTATATCAATTAGTCAATGGTGTAATGATAAAAAATGCATTTCTTCTCCACAAAAACTTTTAAGTATAATCTCCTTACATGTTAATGCACTTAATTCAAGGGTAAATATTACTCACATAATTCAAGCTACATTTATTTTTCAACATAATTTCATTCCTTGTCAATGCACTTAATTCAGGGGTAAATATTAATCCCATGTTGCAGGATTCTATGTTGTTCAGGTAAAAATAAGTCACCTCTTTGCTGTGGGAATCAATACTTTGGCTATGAGGTGTATGATTATTTTATAGTAAATATTTATTTACACCTGATACATTTGTCACTCAAAAAATAGTGGCAGACTCATGTGAGTCCATGAAAAAAAATACAAACACAAAACAATGAATTTAAAACAAATGGCAATTATATGCATGTATTAACAAAAGTAATTGCATGAGTACACAATTGAAATGAAAAGACATTGAAACTAGCTATAAAAATGTGCTTGTTTTGTGTGTGTGTGTTTGTGTGTGGTCTCTAATGAATCATGAGAAGGTGAAAATGACACGAAACTGATGAATGAAATATATTAAATAAAGTGATTTCTGAATCCTTGTAAATTATGGGGCAAGTAGAGATCTCATAAAAAGTATTATTAAAATGAATAACAATAAACATTTATGAGATCAAAATTAATAAGTTACCTGTGTCCAGAATATAAATGTTATATTTCAGACTTTGGCTACGATCTATTAACCTTAAAGGTGAGATTTTAAGGTGGTTTTTGCAGAATGTCTAAATGTGGCTATAAGAAATGATTTTGCACTTGTTATTGAATTAGACTTGATTTGAAAATTATCCCCCCCCCCTAAAATAAACACTTGGAACACATTTAAATATCTGGTGGAGAAGTTTTTATAAGAAAATTTCAAAGTACCCACATTTTTTGGAATTTCAGATTTTATGTATTATCTCCTTTCAGGACATTGGTGATCATGGCTTTCCACAACTTCCTATTCTTTGTAGCTCTTACTAAAGATTACCTCTGCAATATCCCTCCAACTCCTTGTTCTGCCAGTCATTTACACAAGCTTGTTATGTAGATTACTCATTGATTCCCTCTGTCTCTCTTGCCTTCAATATAACAATTTACTAAATGTAGCTTAGATGTGGCACAAGACTGAAAGTATGGAGTGCCCAGTGTGAATCAAACTCACTACTCGGTTATAATTGATTTAACGAGACAAGCTTGCTAACCATTACACTGCATCAAAGTGCTCCTCTCTTGCCTTCAGTATGCCCCATGAATATCAAATTCTCCAAGCCTTCTTTCCTTATTATTTATCCTAGAAATTTCAACTCTGATTCTGAGTATAAGTGACATTTTTTGTTTCTATGATGCTTAAGACTTCCTCATTACTCATATATCTTATCCATGGTATTCTCACCATCTTTGTGTAGAACCACATCTTTGTTAGCTTCTCTTCATCTATGAGAAGATTATCTATCATTCACTGCCATATTGGAGGACTGATATTACATAGAAGTTCAACACTCTTTTCTTTGTTCTTAACAAAATTTGACTGTTTTTCTTTTATACTGGATTTTTAAAAAAATACACCTAACACTAAGCAATTTTTTATGAGGACTTGTAATTGACATTGTCAAGAAATTGGTGTTTATAAAAAAACATGATTTTTATTTTTAAGTCTTTGTTTGTTGGAGTCTAAAAATATCATAACTTTGCTTTCTAGTTAAGAAATTTACAGTTAGGTGTATCTACTTTATATGATTAAATAAAATGATAAAGATTTAGTAGCTCACCAAATGTTGAGATATTGAGTGTTTCCACGTGCGTGTATTGAAATAAGGACAAACACATACATAGGGAAAAATACTGGTATATCTGAAGAGGTATTTACAACAGAGAGATTAGTAGTCAAATGAACACAGGTTAGTCAGTAACAATCAGAAAGAGTATAAAGTCCAACTGTATCTTCCGGTAGAGAGATGGAAGTGTGATGGTCACCTGATCTCCCAGAACTCTATAGAACTGTCCTATTAGAAGGTGGGTGCCCCCCCTCCAATTGTTTTTTATATTGTGAAAAAAAAAAAATTTTTCAATATTTTTTCCTTTTCGGGTCCATCATAAATTGTTGCGTTGCTTTTCACTTTCTCCCAGATCTGCGCTGTTTTTGCTCTGTCTGTGGTACTTGTAAATCAAAAGTATCACCAAATGAACACAAAGTAAGAGTCCAATTTAGCATTAGAATTACATTTTCAATTGAACTTTTCACTAAAAATTGGATAAGTTTTTAAATTTTCAAAAACTAACTAAAGCAGGTAACCACAAAATATTTGGTGGGCATAGTTCTATCTGTCCTTGACAGACAGATAAAAAAAAAGATATTTAGTAAGATTTATAGTTTGGAAATATTAAACATTATTAACATCAATAATAATAAACTAGACAAAAACAGACATATAATATTACCTACTAACTCCATAACATCCAAAACAATTTATCCAATCTAAACAGCATCAAAATAATTACAACCATATCCAAAATTATTATGGATATAATCAGAATCAAAAATACTCAGAGCAATAATAATTCTGAAGTTGGTATATATAAAATAAATTGCCAAAACTGACCCCAACAATATATTGGGGAAACTTACAGAAATTTAAAAGAACATATCTCTGAACACAAAAGGGATCTTATACACAACAATTTATCAAATGCATTTGTTATGCATAGAAATAAGTTCAATTATGACTTTGATCTAAAGAATGCCTCACTTATTAAATTAGAAAGCAACTTACTTAGATGAAAAATTCTCAAGAGTGCTGCTATTGAATATTAAAAAAATATAAAACTGCGCCCCAAAAGAATTATTAATTTTCCAAACCAAAATACACGACTATAAAAATGTTAGAAAATTAAAAGTAAACACTTCAATTCATAATCTCATGTTATTTAAAACGTACAACAACATAAATTAATCCCAAACTAAAACCTTCCCTCATTTAACCACCATAGAAAACTTTCCTTCCCACCATCAGCGTGACTGATGCTAGATTCCTGGAGAGCAACATACTGTACCTTCTTAGCCTCACATTTTCAACTGACTTGAAGTGGAATGACTACATCAAAGCAATAGCTGCATCTACTGCAAGGAAAGTTGGATCACTGTGTTGAGCCAGGTTTTTCTCATCAGTTCATATTGTTGTCATATCTGTTCTGGTGCTCCTGCTATTCATCTTGAGTTTCTTGACAAAATCCAAAGAACAATCTGCAATATAATTGATCCTGACTTGGCATCTTGCTTTCAGTCACTTTCTATCCGATGTGACATGGCTTCCCACTGTCTTTTCTACGAATATTTTCATGGTAACTGCTCTGACAAGCTTTTTTTCCTGGTACCCTGACGATGTGAATTAAACAATGCTACTAGATTGGCATCTAGGTCCCATCCTTTTACTGTTGAAATTGTTAAATGTAACTGCCATTTCTTCTTCAACAGTTTCTTTTCTCACATTTCCCACCTGTGGAACTCCCTTCTGATTTCTTGCTTCCATGATAACTAGTCTTCAAAAATTTAAATGCAACATCAATCACTATCTACTGTCTTCTTGAATCCATTTTATCTTTTATCCTTTCCTCAATCCCCACTGAGCCAATCTTTTCTCCCACTTTCACTCTCTGTAATCCCCTGTGTACTAGTGGCATTCCCACCTTATTTGGAGTGAAATGATTAAAATAAAAATAAAAAATAATTTGAATACTAATTTGCATTAAAAGATCAAGAACATCATTTTCTCCCTCTCATTTATTAGACATTGAATTGTGTCACTTCACATCCTCCATAGTTTGACTAGACTCTTCAGCTAACCTGATGAATATTTATCAATGTTCTTAAATTTAAAAAATAACATTTTTACTCTTGTATATAAATACAAAATAAAATCTTTATATTTGCCTTGATAAAGTCCCTCAGAGGACAAAGCATGTCAGCTAAGATAAATTTTCCTTTTGTCTTTATTCATTAAACATTATATTATGATTAATGACATTTCTCCTTTTGTAACAGCATAAAATAAAATCTCTGCATTTGCCTTGATAAAGTCCCTCAGAGAACAAAATATGTCAGCTAAGATAAATTTTCCTTTTGTTATTATTTATTAAACATTATCTATATTATGATTAATGATATCATTTCTCCTTTTGTAACAGCATTATATAAAAATTCAACATTATTGAAGAAGAGGGAAACAAGCTGGTAAAATAATAAAAAACTGATAGTTATTTATAATTATACAAATTATAACTAAATTTGAATATTCTCTGTACTTCCTTTGTTCAGGATTTTATTTGAAGGCAATATATAATAATCTCAGTATAACAGATAAAAACACAGAAATGACCAAATTTAACTACAATGAAACATCCTACAAACTTTTCTACATTTAAATATGGCAGCCAAAATTCTCTGCATTATTTACCTTGAAAATTTACATTATTGTTTGTAAGTTTATGAGGCTTGACTCAAGCAGTACTTCAAATTATCTTTTTGGTCTGTTGTACATTGGAGAGGTTATTTTTTAGATAATTATTTTGTTGTGTTCATGACCCCATATCTGCCAAATAATAAGTGGCTTTATGTACAATGAAAGAGAATGTCATTCATGTTTGCCTATCTCAGGCAATAAAACAAGCAATAAAAAATTAATTAGTTTGTTTGAGTCAGCACCAATTTTCCATCATATAAACAACCTCTGAACTCCAAATTTCATAAATAGCCATAAAATTGCAAATCTAATCATTACAAACTCAATGCAATGTTTGTACACACACACACACACACACATATATATGAGCTGTTTGAAAATTGCTATATTTATGGGGAACAGTGCTCAGTGTCAGAGATGGAGCATTTATATATATAGGCAGTGTGGACATATGAATTATAATGCTGATTCCAGTGTCTATCTTTTGGTGAGCACTTATATATATATATATATATATATATATATATATATATATATATATATATATATAATGGTTATGTTTATATTTGCACATGTTCTATATTTATCTATCTATATATAATAATTCTAAAAATATATTTTACACACATATGTGTAATCAATCACCTATTGTTAACCTTGACAGGGGTAAGGACACTCACACACACACATGTATATATATATATATATATATATATATATATATATATACACGTAATGATGTGAGCTTAGTGTAGCAGTTTTTGGTACAGAAAATGAGATGAGTGTGTCAAGTTCAAATCCCAACCAAGTCCAATGCATTCACTTCTGCACTAATACTCTTGGGTAAAGTAATGGGAAAACCACTCTACTACCTTTCTAAAGAAGTCATTACAATTCATAAATGTCCAAGAAGCTAACTATCTCCAAAAAATAAAATAAAATAATAAAATTTTTTTGTGTCAAATTGGAAACTGCCATATTAAAGTTCTGGATATACCCAAAATAGAAATGAGAAAGTTAAAATTTGGCGCATGCTACGTAACATCATGTTAAGTTGTCTTCCATTTATAGCCCACTAAATATACATCTACAAATAATTGGTCTACATTTTATATCATATTTAAATAGGTGCATTTATGCATATTTATTTGTACTTATATTCTTATTTACGTATTTGTAACTATAACACACACATGCATATATATATATATATATATATATATATATATATATATATTATTTTTATATTTTATTAATGCATTTGTGTACCTATCTATATTTATATAAATATATAAATGTATGCATATACACACATACAGAAACTTACCTTTATATATATATATATATATACATACATGAATTTACACATATACAATTGTACGTAGACTTAGCTTTATATATATATATATATATATATATATATATATATATATATATGTACATTGAAAGAATGTGCATTCATTGAATATGTTTAATGCAATCATTTTGTTATCTCTCTCAAAGTTAACTAAAGTATGCATGCACATTTAAAGAGGAAAGAAATCTGCCTTTCATCTCCCATACCAGCATCCATTACCACTGCTTTCCCCAGTCTGAAAATATGAGCTATCCTTCCTTTCACTATTACCAGCCTCACCGTCTTCCCTATCATCATCATTATGACAATTATTATAATCATATGATCTTCCCATCCACTTTCCCCCACATTCATTTTCATCCATCATTGCCAGCATTTTGATCAGAACTATCATTATTGGGCATACTCACCCCCATCACTCTCACTGTCATTGGTCTTCTGTTCTGTTCCCTAAGGTTTGACCAATCTACACAGACTGTTAGGGGTTACATTAACAATAACATTTTATCTTTGATTCAGAATTTATTTTAAATTCTAAGTATCCTTTCACATTGCCTTGAAGCAAGTGTCAAGTCTGTCTAATCGCTGACTTCTTTGGTTTTAATAAGACTAACATCAGTGTCATAGTTGTCGTGTTTTGCAAGGGAAAGAGGTGGGGCCTTTTTATTAGAATCATTCTTTTTTTTTTTCTCTCTTTGTCTTATTACACAGACTTGGCAAAGGAATGAAAATTTTGGCTTCTCTTGCCAATTAAAGTTCAGTTAGTCAAAGAATTGCTTGATTGAACAGGAGAACAGATTTTAATTTTCTTCTGTTTTTTTTTCTTATTTCAGTTGTAGTAAACTTATATTATTTTGTCCATTATATTTATTCCACAACTAAAAAAATTTAATCTGTGGATGGGTGTGTAGCCTGTATGACTATCTTGAGATAAGTTTGCTGTTCAAATATTAAAATATTTGACATGGTTTTTAGCACGTCTTGAAGACTTTTAACTGATTTCCTGTATTTATATTTATGCTTCGATAATATTTCCATGGCACTTCTTCAGGGTAAAATTAAGTAAAAATATGCTTTAGATTTATATTTTGTGGATATTTTGATATTAATAAACATTTTGTATGTAAGTATTATTTTAATACAACACAACAAAAATGTAAGAAAATGCTTTAAATAATAGAAATATTAACTTTTCTTTTTATTTTAACATGAAATTATTTGTAGTTTTGTCAGGTAAACTTTTTTTTTACAGTGCAGTTCATCCAGTACAAAGCCCGGGAGCCACTCGAGCTAGAGAGTTACAGAGTAAAAGGCACAGTTTATGTGGATATGTGGGGAAGATAATGCTTAACTCCAGACTTGAACAGGTTAAGACTGTAGTGATCAGGAAAACATTCTCTTGAGAATAAGCTGTTGTGGGAAGAATCTGGTTGAGTTTAACATACCACTGGAATACGAAAGGAATGAAGGTGATTTGATACAATGTGTGTAGCAGGGTTAGGGTTAGAACTGATGGAACTAAAGAATGTAGTCTGTCAGAGCACTTTCCATGGAAGTAGTGAGAGGTTTGTAGCATTTCTTCTGTGAGAAAGGGGTTGTAGGGTGGAAAATAATTTGTCACCCACAAGGATGTGGAGACACTTTTGGACTCCATTGAGATTGAAAAATCAGTACTGGGTAGCTCCTGCCCAAATATGGCAGCAGTACTCTAATTTAGGCTTGATCTGGCTCTTGTACGAATATACTTTAGCACCTGGTAGGAGTATATTTGGGGGTGCAGCTTGCATAGAAGTGCAATTTACAATTAATTTACATAGCAAACTGAATGCCCCCCAATCTTAAAATATAGAAAATTTAAAAAAGGAAAAAAGATTTTATAGTCATGACCTGTAGTTCTTATTTGATAGAAAAATGAAAGAGAAATTTGAAAAAAGTGATTATTTCTTGAAGAAGTGTGTTTCTGCAAAAATAAGCCTTTCACATCTTTTTAATTTCTGTATCTAAACTTTTCTTTTTTTTTAAACCAAAATAGAAGCTTGTTGAAATGTCCACAAATAAACTGACCCACACCTGCATTTTGTCTGGAGTGAGGAGAGTGGTTAACAATGTAGGATGAAAAATAAGACCTATTGAAGGGTGAGTCAACAGTCAGCTAACTAGTATTAGTGTCTCAATAAACAACATAGAGAAGGCAACAGGAAATCATTCCACTATAATAATCATGGCAACAAACAACATAAATATTACAGATAATGATGTGAAAGGACTTAAGTCCACTGGAGGTAACCCCTTACCTGGTAAGGGAAGACATGTGACAGGTGTCACCTGAAGGTCATCGAGCAACTTTTCACAAAATGAATATAAAGAATAATAGTGTAAAGTTGGGTTAAGTTCCTCGGAACAACTCCTCACCTGGTAAGGATAGACATGAGTGACAGGTGTCATGGGACTGTTATCCAGCAACTGTTCATAACAAACTAAAAATAATAATTGGGACCTAGAATGTAAGGATGTTAGACCAATGTGGCCAACTTGCAAACATCAAACAAGAGAAGATCTAAGCTTTTAGTTATTATGAACTCTTTGCGAACTGATATAGTATTCATAAAAAATTACATGGTTATCTACAGATGAATTATCACTTCTACTGAGGACCAGAATACCTGTGTGTTACACCTCAGATCAAACAGTCACTCCCCAGCAATTCTGACAAGAACAAGTTTATTATCTGTGTGCTTTGTGAACAATTGTACATATGCACAGTCTAGTCATCAACTGGCTATTTGTTCATTTCTCCATGACAAGAGAATTGGGAAAAGAGGCAAGGAGATATGAAGGGACAGATTTAGTGGGTAAGTAAGACAGCTAGAGAGAAAAAAAAAAAAGGAAAAGAAAAGCAGGTGAAAGGAAAGAAGGAAGAAATGAAGACAAAATTGATTTGCTGAATTTTATTACTCCTTTACCTCTTTGATATGTTAAAGTAGGTGAAGCTTTGTTTAATGTTTTTATCTTTTGGATCATGATGCACACCCCATGTAGGAAGGTAAGTAGAAATCATAGTATTGTGACATAAATTTTTGACCATTTTTTTTATTGTAATGTTGCCATCATTTATATATATATATATATATATATATATATAGGTATTGAGGTGGATAAATCAAATAACTAGATATTAGCAAATGTATATATGTGCATTAACATGCATACACAGGCAGGT
Source organism: Acanthosepion pharaonis (assembly GCA_903632075.3). Lineage (NCBI taxonomy): Eukaryota > Metazoa > Mollusca > Cephalopoda > Sepiida > Sepiidae > Acanthosepion > Acanthosepion pharaonis. The sequence goes on along the minus strand of CAHIKZ030000385.1, from coordinate 47,323 downwards.
AAGTGAATAAATATTTACACAATTTAAGGTGTAAACTAAACAGTGGTTAGACATAGCTAAGAAGTATATATTAATAAATATACATATACCTATGTAGGTATATGTATATTTATTAATATATATATATGTATATATCGGTATATATATATGTATGAGAAATCAATAGATTTTAATGATAATCCAACACTATTTCATATTACTTTAAATGTTATATTTAGTAGCTAAACATGTTTGAGTAGACATCTCTGTATTTTAAATGCTGTAGATCACTCTCTCTCCACACACACACACACACACACACACACACACATATATATATATATATATATATATATATATATATATATGTGTGAAAAGTGTATATAAATATAAATAAATATATATATGTATAATTATTTATATATTATATATTGTACTTATTAGAAAGCGCCCAATATCAGAGATAGAGCTAACATATTTGGTTGGATAGATGTGAGTTTGTGACCCTGGGTTTCACGCTTTTTGTCTGACGATCACTAAAGCGTGAAACCCAGGGTCACAAACTCACATCTATCCAACTATATATATATATATATATATATATATATATAAATTTATCAGAAAACCAACCTTCCTGCCACTGCAGTTTCAAATGATACTAAATTGGTGAAACTGCAACAAAACAAAGATTGGTTTTCTCATAAATTGCACTACATTTTAATTTTATTGAATTCATATTAAGTGCTTTTCATTAATTTAACCGTTTTTTGATAAATATTACCTTTTCCCAAGATTTGTTTTTATTTTATATATATATATATATATATATATATATATATAATATAATTTATTATTGATTTTTATTTTTCCTTTGTATAGGTATTGTTTTCATACTGTTCTTCAGTCATCATCAGAATCTGGAAGTAAAAGAAGACTTCCTTATTCCATTTTTATGGATTATGAGGGCTCAAGAATGGATCAGGTGAAATGTGCTTTGAGTTGAGGTATTATGATTACTCACATTATTTACATTATTCGGACTGTTATCCTCATCTTAATTGCTATATTCCAATCACCTGAAGAAGGCCAGAGCATACAACAACCAAAACATTGTGAGTATGGCAATGAAGATGAGGATAACGGTCGAAATAATAATTTGTGTAAAATTGACCAACAATCTCAACAACTGATGTTTCTTGAATATATTTGGTGTTTTATTATAATCGACAAGCAATTATACTGATAAAAGTTATGATTTTCATAAATCTTTTACAACAGTCAATGTCCTTATAGTGTAGAACATACAAAAGTAAGAAAAATATATATACAGTAATATTATAAACAATTTATGTTAGTAATTGAGGAAAGTATTTTTTTTTCATCTCATAATCCTTATATACACATTATCCTTCTTTAAATTCCTTAATAAAGTATTTGGAGTTGTTGAAAGCAAAAATTAAAAAAATAGACATAATTTTCATTTTTGTCAATAAGATATCATAGTTTAACTCAGGTATGACAATTTATTTCCCATAATGTTCCTATGAAAGCAAAATTTGTTATCTAATCAATACTGGCTACTGTCACCTTCAAAATACTCCCTTTGTAAAGTTATGGACTTGGTGAGATGACAGTGCCATTGCTGGATATATGCTTAGAATTTATTTTCTAAAACAGTTTTCACTAAAATAGTCACATGTTGTTGGCTATCAGGGTTAAAAACAAATTTTTATACTTTCAAGGTATTTTTCAATTTTGAAAATAGCCAAAAATTACAGGTGGCAAAGCCTAGTGAATAAGGCAGGTAAGAAATTTTTATAATGGATTTCTTAACCAGGAATCTGCAAACTCCTAATGCAGTATCTTTCTTGGTTCCAAATCCTCTGCTAGAATCTGCCTCACTGTTTCTATATTTATATTCAGTTCTTCAGCTATTACTTACTGATCTATGCAAATCAATGTTTGCACTTTGTTGACATTTTTATTTGTTCTCTGTGTTTTTGACTGCCCAATTTTTATGTTATTCTGCACGTCTTATCACCATTCCTTGAACCACATTTGTGACTCCTAAACAATTATTTCCTCATAGCATGTTCACCATAAACCATTTTTAACAGGGCTAATGCTTCACAAAGCACTTTTACTAATCTTCCTACAAAGCATGATTTTAATCTGCTGCACCAGATTCCTTTCTTTTTAATTTTTTCCAACAGTATAACATGAGCGCATATAACTTCCTCTACTGCTCAGCAACAAATGACTCAAATTCTTGTCACAGTCATTAAACCAGTAACATGCTGTAGGCATTCATGGAATTAAATTGTCCCACCTTGTATTTTTATTAGATAGTTTTTATAATAGTAGAAAAAATTTAATACTTCCTAACAAATATATACAAGGTAGAATCAGTTTATGAACTTTTCTTGAAAATATTTTGTGAAATGAGTGCTGAAAAATGTTTAATACAGATGGTTTTTTTTTTGGCTTTCTCATAAAAATCATAATTTTATTCACAAAATATGTTGTCAAATATTACCGAAAGATGTTCTTGGAATATGCAACAGTTCAAAATGATCAAAATAAGATGAGAGAAACCTAAAACAGAAAATTGGTGTTGGCCAAAAGTAACATTTTTCAATTTAAAAAAATAATATGATGAGAGACGAAACATGGAAATCTCGATTTTCATTCTGGTTTTTAATATCTTTGAAAATCAAGTTTTAAACTATAAATATGAATGATACGTTAGAATTATTAAATTTATTTTCTTTTCAATTTTATTCATTTTAACCTTAGAAAAGTATATTTGGATTACTCTTAATATTTAGTGAAGGAGAAAAGGAAGCTAAACACAAGATAGTTTGCATGAGGGTTACTTTTGAACAAGACCAAAAGATGCTACAAGACCATAATATTTACCTGAAAACCAAAGTCATATTTTTAATAGTTTCACAAGATGAATGAATAGCACATGTAGCTAGAAGAGAAAATAATATAATTAAGCTGTTAATTTTTGCACTAACTAAAAAAAAAGGTTTGAAAGGAAATTCTCATCAATAATAGAAAGAAACAGTTAACTTGAAAAGTCTAACTTCCTGTTTTAATAAAAAAGATTTTATGAATTTCAACTGTCAGTAACATAGACATTTTGGTCAATGAATGATGAATTTTTCTTATATAGAAACATCTAATTTTATTATTACCTAACAGAAAAGAGAGAGCAAAACATTTAAAATATATAATATGTGGGAACTTTTATTTTCTATCTGTTTCTCTAGCATCTGAGACTTTATATATGAATGACTGAAAAATTAAAGTCATAAATCCAAACAGATACATTTCAATTTTGCCATTATCTGGTTTATTTCATTCTAAAGTTTCAAATTTTGCAGTCACTATTATTCGATATTAAATCTATATTTGCATAAAAATAAACAATGTCTTTTGTTGAGTATTCACATATTGTCATAACTTCAGTTAAATGATTCCAAACATAATGAATAATCAGTTTGCTTTGGGAGAAAAAACTAAAAACAAATCCTGGATATCTGTTGTTTGGTGAATATTTAATGAAACAGAATTCTTATCTGGAATATCTTAGAGTTGTCAAGTGTTTCCATTAGAATTCTGATAATGAACAAATATCCTGGAATTTTAGTTTTGAGTCAAGAATATTTAACATAACTGTTCTAGTTTAGGATCTGCAGGTAGCACAATGGTTATGTGTGCAGAAAGTGGAATCTTCAAACTGAGTTCAAATTCCTGCCTAATCTGTTGGGTTCACTTTCACAGAAATGCCTTTAGGAATAGAATGAATCCATCTCTTCTTCCCCCAGATATAGGTTAAATAGCTGGCTAGACTGAGTTCTCTAGCCTTGGTTGGTAGCCAATCTTTGAGAAAGACTACTCTGAATTAAAAAAACCTTGGAGATGGCAGCAGAAAACAGAACTCATGTAATACATGTTTGGATGTTGATGATGCTGGTTGGCCAGGAAGATAATAATTTTTTTCTCATAACATTCTCATATGTTATCCATTTATCATTTCCAGTAAGTATCTAATTAAAAAATGAATCACTGTTGAGGCCACATAACAGTTAAGAACAATTGGTGATGAGATCTAGGCATTTTTAATGGATAATTGACAAAGCACCCATTTCGACAAATCCAAGTTTCTGAAGATGATTGGAAACTGGCCTACTTCAGGCTTCTTGGTAATACTTAAAGTGGATGATTCAAAATATTGCATATAATATCATCATCAACTACTAAAGATCATCTATAGCATGGTCTGTCTTTAAGACAAAGATCACTATGTTTGGATTTCCTGAACAAGTTTCTGCAGTTTTTTATCAGATACTGCATGATCTTCAAACTCTTCACACAAGTTTCTAGAAGCCTTGGCTACATCCTTTCCTTGTTGAAACATATAAAGAATGCAATGGCATAAATGAATTTTATCCAATAACATTGTTTTATAGATTGAAGTTTAGAAATATGAAAAAGAAAAATTCAATCAATTTCCAGTGTTGTTTTATCAATGCAATAAGATAATAACACAAGTAATCTATTAAAACACATATCAAAAATGTAAAGAAATTTCCAATAGACATAATAACTGGATTAAAACTGAGCTAGAAATAATCTGAAAGGAAAGAAGATTTCATTAATAAACTATATCATTGCTTGACTCTGGGAATGAAGATTTTGGTTGGGTTGAACGCCTGTTGACAGCTGGAGAGACTTAGCTGTGACATATATAATTTTCCACTGTGGTTGCTGGAGAAGTTCTGGCATCCAGAGGGAACTCTCCTTTGATGGCATTGCTTCTCGGTATCAGTTTTCATTTTGTATCTTGTCTGTTTTTGTCATTCTGTCTCATTTTCAGTAAGCTTTGTTTTTCACTGGCAGTAGTTGATATAGTAAAAAATAAGAACCTTTGTAACAAGTCACTTCTATAATGCTCTTCTGTGCTACTGGTCAGAGGTCAGTTTACCAAATAGTCTTTCATCCTTGACATGTGACTTTCCAGTAAATCCATGCCTTTTAAAACATTGTTTTAGCACTTTTTTTAAAATTGGTATCACTCCATAAAAGGCAGTAAAGCCACTAAGACACAAGGGGTTACAGGGTATGGAAGAATTAGGAACAGAGACATTAATAATAAGTGGGAAGAGCAAAAAGTAATCAGAGGGACAGTTGATTGACATGTCATTTAAATTTTTGTAGATTAAGCATGGAGCTGGAAGGGAGTTCCACAGGTGAGAAGAGTGAGAAAACAAACTGTTAGCATAGAATTTACAGCTCCATCTAGCCAGCTCAACAGTAAATTGACAAGATCTCAAAGCCAGTATATTACTGCACCTAAATAAAATAAATTTAGGTACCATAGTGAAGAGCTCATCTGAACAATTACTTTAAGTGAAGCCAAACTGCCAGATCAGGATCAATAATATTGCTCATTCTTCTTTGGATTTTATCAAGGAGCATAAGGTAAATAGCAGGGGCACTGGACCAAATGTTGTAGCAATACTCTAAGTATGGATGAATAGTAAACATAGATATGTAAGATAGATTTTGGTGATTATTTTTTAACTACTGTTCTCCCAATAGTGACAAGGTAGAGAGTTGCTGAATGAGGTTGTTATAAGTGCATATTATGAAGATATGTAGGATAGATAAAAGTTGACCCTAGACTTGAAGATGTTAAGATTAGAGTGATCAGGGTTGCATCCATTTGGGAGCCTGAATCACAAAGTAACAGTTCTGGGGAAGAAGTTGAGTGGAACTTTCTCCTTACCAATGATATACAAAGGGAATAAGCATATGTAAATGCCATGATGGTTTGTAGCTGTGAAGGCCTGGATTGATGGAACTAAAGAATGTCACTTGTGTGAACATCTGTCAGGAAAATAGTGATAGAGTAGCAAGAAGTAGCAATGTTTTGTCTGTGAGGAAAGAAGTTGTAGGGTGGAAAGGAATTAATCACCCACAAGATCATATAAATACTTTAGAACACTATCAGGGCTGTAAAGTGAGGATTGGGTAACTCCAGCCCAGATATGGCAGCAATATTCCATTTTTGATATGATCTGACTCTTGTGAAGATGGATTATTCTGGGCTCAAGTGGAAATTAGGGATGCAGTGGAGACTGATAATGGAAATTTTGATGGGGCATAGGGACTCTTATAGAGTACTCATGATTCATTTCCATTAAGAAGAGTATAGTAGCTTTATTAACTATTGTTATTGCATCATTTTTTAGGGTCTTATTACTACAGACTCAAGTCAATCAAATTCTTTTTTATCATTAGTAGTCTATCACAAGTCCATATTTTTGTAACTAAGTTTATGTTATATCTAGCTATCTATCTATCAGACACACACACATATGTATATATGGATGCATGGCTAAGTGGTTAGAGTATTAGAATTATGATCTGGGTTAAACAAACCAAAAGTGTGCAGGAGAAGGTGTCTGCAACAGAAAGTAGTGAGCTACCCAAGCAGGCAAGCAAACTTGGTAAGTAGTATCCAGTTATTATATACATATATATTCCAAATGGCATTTGTTCATGTTTTCATTACACATCTAGTTATATGGTTTTAAAAAATATGAAAAAGAAAACCAAGAAATAGATGAGAAAAACTTAGAAACATATATGCATACATGGGAACATATACATACATACATATATATTATATATATACATGCACACATTCATATACACATATGAGGATACAAATGGGAACAGTTATTCACAGTCAGATTTTGATGAAATTTATAAAAGTTTCCTAGGGTCATCATTTTTTAATGTAGTTCATCAGTACCAGAATTATGTCTCTTTAATTCATGTTGTATCACTACACAGCCAAAACCCCTAACCACACACACTTTACACTAAGCAAACCACTTCTCTTTCCACCTCTCTAATAATACATTCATTCTCCCTCTCTTTCTTTCAATCTGTCATAATAGTTGCTGACTACAAGAACAATTAGGTCAGACAGGCTGATGACCTAGTAAGAGTGCCAGGCAGGCAAGAAATGAAAATAAATTTTTACACATGTGCAGAATCTAGGGATCAAGTACAATATTTTGAGTGGGAAAATATTGGCAGGAGTCAGTTGGAATCTGAGTCTTATGTGAGTAACATCTCTTTTTACTTGTTACCATGAAGCAAATGAAATTGCACAATGAAGACAAGTTCCAATTCAACTCAACATAACATGCTGCATATATCAAATGCATGGATGAATTACTAAGTATGATAATCACCTAAGACCGGCATGTTTGATGCACTCAAATGGGTGCAGGTTACAACTTATACAGCACTGAATCTTCTGACTCAAACAACAAATTCTACATTGCTAAATATATGAAGAAGAGTGTGAACAGCTATCTCTTGGGATCAATATTCATAAAATTGAAGAAAGAATAATGTATCAAAGGATATCACTGCTCTAGCAAAAAGAACTGAACTGAGAGTAAAAAAAAGAACAAAAGAGAAATATGTAACAAAAGAAAGAGAGAGAAAAGTGAAAAGAGAAAACCCTATTTTATTTCAGGCAAATAGCTAAAGCTAACTGTATTTTGACTTTCTATCTCAGACATACAATGCATGCATCTTTCCATAAAGAAATGTATAGCACACACCTTTCCACACATTCCCTTGCATTAATGTTTTCATGTAGCATCTTGTTATAATTAAATCTTTTTAATTTTTATATTAGCATTTGTTGTTTGTTACTATTGGTTGTAATTCCTTATTCATGTATTTGACCCTGTAGAGAATCTTTCCACCTTTTTTATTACTGCTATTTTGTATCTGAGTGGGCATTCACTATTAAAGTTAAGGTGGTAAGAGTTTCTGCTAGTGGATTTTTATATAATGACATAATAAAAGTGTTATTACTATATACTCTGAGAACATCTAAGAATGGGTGTTTGTTTTTATGACTAAGGACAGAGTTTTTCTCAAATTTGGTCTTAAGTGTATATATTTCTTTAGTGTTATTTGCTAAAATAAAAATATCGCCTATGTAGCGGACATATATTTTAGGTTTACAGACCTGTTTAAATATCATATTTTCTACATGGGACATGTAATAATTGGAAAATCATGGGCTGAATGGATTTCCCATACTAACACCATTAGTTTGGGTGTAAATGTTGCCATTATGGTCATAGAATGGGACTTTGGCTGTGCACGTGCTTCTATTGTTTGCCTGCAAGAAACCTTTCTGCAGAAAATCAATGATTACAAAATCAAAAATTATGATGTTGGGCTCTGAGCTAATAGAGGAATGATATGCCTCAAAGCAGACTGGAAATAAAAACAAACCTACAGACAATTATAATTCAAGCAACCCTGTAAAAAATCAAAATATTTTTCAATTTATATTGTATCACATGGTCCCATGAGCCAAAATGAATTTCAAACTTTTCCTGTGGTTAGGGGACTTCAACAGCCACAACCCTATATGTGGCTGCACAAACCTGGACTAAAAAGGCAAAAGCTAGAAGAATTCATTAAAAATAATAATTTATGTCCCCTCAATAATAATAACTCCCCAAATTACCTGAACCCTTTCTCCGGCTCTGAGTCAGCTATAAGCCTAAGTATATGCCATCCATTTACATGGATTATATTTGGAAAATGCATGAAGACACATGTGGCAGCAACCATTTTCCAATCTTGCTTGAGAATCCAGAACCAAGCAACAAGGAAAAACCCTACTCATTGGAATCTAAACAAAGCAGACTGGAAAAAATTCAGAGATCAGTATCAGGAAAAATTGGCACCAAATAGCAATATTAGAGATCAAGCAGACCTGTTCAAAGAAATGCTAATACAAAGTGCATACCAAAGAGCCCCTTTAATAAAAATCAGAGCAGGTCATGGTCCAATGATCAATGTAAAAAGCTGTCCAGATGAGAAAAGCTATTCTTCATAAGTTTAAAAAACAACTGCTAACCTAATTACCTATAAATCACTGAAAGCAAGAGCATGCAAAATAATAAAGGAGTCAAAGAAAAAATGTTGAAAGAAATAGGTGAGTAAACTTACTTCCTCAACAAAAACTAAAACATTATAGGACATGGTTAGAAAAATATCTGGTAAAAAAAAACAGCACTCTATCAAAACACATCATACAAAATAATATAAAAATCACAAATGAGAAGGACATAGCCAACACCCTTGCAGCAAACTTTGCACAGAACTCATCATCCAGAAATCTAGATGTTTTAAAAGATCATAGAAAATGAAGAAATGAAAATTTTAATCACAAAATACTGAAAATTTCAACCAACCTTTTTCTATGAGTGAACTCCAAGATTCTCTAACATGATACAGCCACTGGACCAGATGAAGTCCATTATCAATTTCTAAAACATTTACCCTAATATCATTATAATATCTATTCAGTCTGTTAAGTGCTATACATGATACACACTTGGGAGATCAAGTATCTTTTGATACATGACTGATGAGGCAGATTTTTTCAAACAGTAGGTTGCCATTTCTGTCATTGGTAGACTGTTTGCCAACCAAGGCTAAAGAACCCAGTATGTTCTGTTATTCAACTCATAACTGAGCAGGAAGAAGAGATGGATTCATACCTTCCCCAAGGGTATTTGTGCGTAATTAATTCTAATGAACTTGACTGGAATTTGAACTCCAAGCCAATATCCATTACTCCACAATGCACATCCCACATCTACAACATAATATCTACTAGAGATTTATATATTAACATATGACCACAGCTAATAAACATGTTCTTTGGAAAGAAAGGTACCATAATCTAGAAAACCCATTAAACTACAGACCAATCGACTTCTTACTAGCTGCATTTGCAAAACCATTGAGTGAATGATTAATACAAGACTAACATGGTATTTAGAGACAAATAATCTAATATCAAATATTCCAACCAGTTTTAGAAAAAAGTAAAGCACAATAAACCATTTGACCAGACTAGAGACTTCTATATAAGAAGCCTTCATAAAAAAGAACATCTTCTAGCAATATTCTTTTATCTCTAGAAAGCCTATGATAAAACATGGAAGCACAGGCTCATGAAAGATTTAAAGGAACTTGGATTGAGAGGAAAGTTATCTCCCTTTATAAACAACTTCCTGAACAATAGAAATTTCAAAATATGAATTTTAGACACACTATCTGAACAAAGAAAACAGGAAATGGGTCCTGAAGGGCAGCATCCTGTCAGTGACACATTTTAGCATCAAAATAACATCATAAAATGCAGAGACCTGGCACTGATTGCTCACTGAACATTGACACTTTCTTCATCTGCTACAAATTTAAAAACATGCACACAGCTGAAAAAAAGTTACAATATATTTACAGAATAAATACATAGATGATTAAAAATTGTTATAAAATTTCAAAAACCAAAACTAAATGTATGCACTTCTGTAAACTTTGCAAAATGCATTATGACCCCCACCTCAAAAACTGATGGCACTCCAATACCTGTAGTTCAACAGCCCAATTTTTAGGCATAATTTTTGATTCAAAACTTTTATACCACATATAAAAGCACTGAGATCCAAATTCAGTAAGTGTGGTTGCTCATACCAACTGAGGAGCAGTCAAAACAACACCTTTAAATCTATATAGGGCACTGGTATGATCAAAATTAGACAACAGAAGTTATATTTTCAAGTCAGCCAGAACATCCTACTTAAAAACAATAAAAATAATAGATTACCAAGGTCTAAGGTTATCACTGGGAGCTTTCAACACATCAACAGAATGTCTATATACTGAAGCATGTGAAGTACTCTAATTGCTAAGAAGACAAAAGTTAGTCTTACAGTATTGCACCAAAATAGCCTTATGTCCAACACATCCAGCCTACAATTATGTATTTACAATCAAATATAAATTCCTCTTTGATAAGAAAGTGAAGATTATCAAACGTTTCACTCTTTGAATCCAAAATCTTGTTGAAGAAGCTCAAATCAATATAAAACAAATTCAAGTATCTTCCATTTCCCAAACTGTACCATAGATAATAAAACAACCCCAAACCTTATTTTCTCACTACATAACAAGTATCAGTAACTAACAATCTATTTTTCTCAAGCAGTTAAAGGTACGCAACTTTGAATATTTGTATAAACACACTTACGTACACACACTAATGATTCAACCTCAACACCAAACATTTTTGTACGTGATCAAACAAACAGTTTAATTCTGTGAACAAATCCAATCAACACCTGCAAACGCATCCAAACATTCACAGTAAAACATACACGATTAAATACACTAATCCTCATTTATTCATCAAATCTTAAACCCACTGTATTTAAATTGTATATAAATTGATGTTATTGTTATGCATTTAACTTTTGTCTTGTTTTTAACTTTATTTGCATGATTTGTTCCAAGTATTTGTTCTAAATAATTGTTGTGGACGAATGTTGTAGAACACGACCTCGAAATTCCTTCTGATCAATTTTTAAACACATTCACCAGTCTGCAACAACCTTCTAGCTACACTAATATATGATGGTTAAAAACAATTAACAGATTCATAGTTATCAAATTATCTTTCATTGTTATATTTATTTGTGGATAGAAAATGTTACTTGTAAATGTATGAGTCTGTATACTTCATTCCAAATGTAGTAAGGATACAAATGGCTCTTTAAGCAGATGCATTTTGATTACAAATGAAAATTAGAGAATTTATTCCATGGCAAAATTAGCAAATCTCTTTGAGTAGAAGGTGCTTGTAATTCTATTTTGGAGAAATTCAGAGAAAAATGAAGCAGAATTTACCAATCAGAATTCATTCACCATTTAATTAATTTACATGAATTAATCAGTAGTGTCTGATGTTATTTGGGTCATTAAATAATACTTTCACTTTACATTAAGTCAGGAGTTCTAATTAATTAATGCTTTAGTGATTAATATCTATTCAGTTTAATGAAGTGAGATTGATTTTTAAAAATTGGATTTGATATATTGCAACTTCCTCTGTTTCTTTCTTTTTTTATATAAATACCAAAGGATACTGTTTCAGATTCAATCATTTATTACAAGAGTCAGTTTTGAAAATAATTTGATAAGAAAATTTTAACTACTATAAAATCAGGTCAACTTGACTTTATTTCATTACAAGGGTATACTGGTTCATGAAAAATGAAGGAAAATTTGCTGAAAAATTCTACTTCCCATTGTGACTGCTGACCAAATATGGCTGGACATAAAACTTGTTTGATGCAGATTTAGAGACAGATAAATACTATTAACACTGGTGATAAAACAAATCACTGAGTCAAATAGATGCTAGCAGTAAAAAATACCATCAGTGTTTGCATTCGCTATTTATAAATAAGTGAGGTATAATAACTATTTACACTATTTATATTTGTTCAGATTGTTATCCTTATCTTTATTTTCCTATTCACGTTTTGCCCTTTGTATGCTCCAGCCTTCTTCAGGATCTGTTTATATTTTTAAGATGAGGTTGTAAAACTATTTGCATTATTTACATTGTTTGGACTGTTATCCTCATCTTTATTGCCATATTCACAATGTTTTGGCTGTTGGATGCTCCAGCCTGTCAGTAACAAAGTAATTTCATTTCAATGTTTTTTTAAAGTTTAAACTTAATCATAAAAGGCTGTCACTGGCAATGTCATCAATTTTATTTATTGTGTTAATAGATATATACAGTCAACGGCGAAATTATTTGTACACTCATTAATTTTGAATATTTTTATCCATTTCTCAGAATCTAATGACCGTATTTTGCCAGTTTTTTTTTATGTTAATAAGCACCAAAAAAAAAAAAACAGAATATAAAACTCAGTTTTCAGAAGAATAGGTTAAATACAGCAAATCTGACAGGCGAATTATGCAAAATAGGAAAAGACAAAATTATCCATACAGTAGAAAATATCATTTTAAATCGATTGATTCATGTAAGTATAAGTAATTTACATAATTATTTTATCAATGAAGCCTTCTAGACTATTTATTTAGAAGAATATGTGTGATAATTTCAGCAAAGAATATCATGTGGTGCATAGAATGTCACCATTGTTATTTTTACATTAACAACAAGATGGGGAAGACAAAAGAGCTTATCGTTGACTTGAGACACAGAATTATTAACTTCCACGAGTTGGAAAATGGATACAGTATTATTTCAAACTGGTTAGCTATCCCTAGATCTATGGTACAGTTCATTATAAAGAAGTTTAAACAGTTTGGCATGACAGAGAATTTGCTTGGGTGTAGAAGAAAATCCAAATTGTCACCAAGAACCACATGCAAACTGTGTTGTGAGGTTAATATAAACCCAAGAATTGTTTTGAAAGACATCACTAAAAATTTGGATATGATAGGTATCAGTGTAAGTACTTGCATAATACAACATTGTTTAAATACAAATGGGTTGTATGGAAACCGACCACGACGAACCCCACTTCACAAACCATATTCCATTGTTGTTCGGTTTAATTTTGCCAAAACGTTCTTGGAAAAGAAAATTGATTTAGGGAACAAGTACTATGGAGTGATGAAACCAAAATTGAGCTTTTTTGGGCATAATGATGTACAGAAGATTTGGAGCAAGAAAGGTGATGCTTTCCTCCAAATGAACACTGTGGCAACCTTAAAATGTGGAGGCAGCTCGATGATGTTTTGGAGTTGTTTTAGCTCAGAGAGGACTGGACAATTAATTGCAATAAGAGAAATAATGAAATCTGCAGACTATATCAAAATTCTGGATGAAAATCTACAATTATCAGTGCAAAATTTTCATCCAAGTCAGCGATTTACTTTCCAGCAAGATAATGATCCCAAGTATATGTCTAAATCAGTCAGAGACTGCATGGCTTCAGAAAAAGAAAATTAAAGTTCTGCCATAGCCTTCAATGAGTCCTGACTTGAATCCTATTGAAAATCTATGGCAAGAATTGAAAATTTGAATAAATCATCTGTCTTCAAAGATCTTCAAGAATTAGAATCTAATAAAGTCTTCTGGTATATCACTACTGATGTATATTTCATTTATTATGTCTATAATAAATGTCAATGCCAAAATTACCTCGAGCTGCCAGCATTTCAATTACAATTCCTGCTGCTTTTTTCTGGTGCAATTTTGTCAGTGTTGATTTCATTTCAGGTTTTAATATTACTTGTCCTTCAATATTTCTGTGTGTTGCAGGTTTTCTTCTTTCATCATGGAAGAGTTCTTCAATGTATTCATTCTACCTGTGAAGTATTTTTTTCTTTCTCTATTATCAACATTTCATCTTTGGATTTTATGCACCCTGTTGATGAGCACATCTTTGGTCCTTTTAGTTCTCTTATGCATATCTGCTTTATCAGTAATGTCCATTTTTTTCTTTTTTTGCACATTTTTGTTGGGCCATACCTTTTTTGCTTACCTGAATTTGTTTCTAATTTATTTATACAATGTCCTATATTCTGTGTCATACCTTGGTATTGTTTGCTGTCTCCTTTTCATCATACTGAGAATTTCATCTATTATCCATTCCTTTTTTCATTGTCCCAATTTGAAATTCTATTCTCATTTATTTCATGGTATCTTCTTTTAACTCTTTCCTTCAAATTTGTGTCATTCAGGAGTCTTTTATATTGCAGTTTGGTTGCTGCCTTGACTCTTTTCAATTTCCACAGTGTCACTGCAAGGTTCCATATCACTGGAAGGTGGTCACTCCTGTTTTTGATACTGCAGTGTATTTTACCGTGTAAAATTGCATTTCTGAATCTCTTATTGATTGTTACATAACTGATGTGGTTCTTCATTTCTCCTCCTGAACTTTTCCATATCCATTATCATGCCTCTTACATTTTCTACACAAACAAGATGTTAACTACTCAATGAAACAAAGCAGACTGCGTAAATAAGTTTTTTGCACATCAGTTCAACATATACATCCAATTTAACCAAAACAAAATTAATAATATATTATAACCAGTTAGAATCACTCCTACTCAAAAACCAAAATTTTAATTTCAAGCCAAGTAAAATCTATATTTACCTAAACTCAAACAGGTCAGTGTTTGATATCAGCACCAACATGCTAAGAGAGAGACACCACCGACAATGACAGCCATGACTAAATGTCTATTTCACAATTTCAACACACCCTATCCCTGTTGTCTTAGCAATAACAACAGATAGAAGTTACCAGCTTTTGTATATATGTAAATAAATTATGTATTTATTTACTCATACTCAATGTCCTCTTTTGTTTCATGCTTAGTTTTATATTTGCTGAGGCAGAGATGGAATTAACCTCCACAACAGTGGCAACAACAACAACAAGGTTCTGTCTTCCAGTTTACTCATTTCCACCTCCGCAATATGTGGCAACCATGATGTTTGAGCAATAACATCCTCATCAAGAAATACACAGAAACTCCAGTAAAAATACCAACACAATGAGTTCACATGAAGATAAATTAGAAGCACTTTTATACATAAATTCATCAGTCCTTTAATTACCATCATGCAGTGCCACAAACACAAAGAATTGGTTCTGCCAATTCTAGGCCATTTTAACTGCCAGAAGGATATGATGACAAAAAATAAAATTTGCAAGCCAGTGTTGTCAAGTCTTACTTCCCAATATAGTCATTGAATTTGCTGACCTATTGGAAGACATTCCTAACATTGGTTGTTAAAATGTCCTTAAAGCTGCCATCATTAAATGAACAGGTCACTTGTATGAAAAAATGCTGATAGAACTATTTAACAATATAAATATCAGTGACAGAACAACCTCCCAACTCCTCAGGCATATGAAAAGTCAGGGTCAATCCTACATCACCTATAGTTGGATAAATTGCCAACTACCAAAATACAAATACTGATGCCCATGATAGGCAACACACCACTTAACAAACTTATAGATATCACTGATAAAAGTTTTGTGTTATATGACCAAAGACCGAATGTTCTCACTCCCAAACAGGATAATGATTGCAGTGCTAAAACATGCACACATTGATAAAGCACTTGCAGATTTATAAAGGCAAATACAACAAATGCAGTTGTTGTTAACTCAGCAGCAGTGGAGATTAAGAAATCTTAGCAGTGGAGATTAAGAAATCTTAGCAGTGGAGATTAAGAAATCTTAGCAGTGGAGATTAAGAAATCTTAGCTGTGGAAGAATGAACACACACCCCAGTGGCATTTGTTGGTATCACTGTTGTCATAACACCAACAGAAACCAGGGTAATGAACAAACTGGTGAGTGATCACAACTACTCCAACTAGTACACACAAAAAAAGTCTCTTATCTTATGTAGTTGACAAAAATAATGACTACAAATTCTTAGTGGATACTGAAGCAACAGTTAGTGTCATTCTACCAGCACATGAACCCAAGCCCAATCCTAGTCTCTACAAACTACTAGCTTCAAATGGTACACCTATTCATGCCTACAGCACAAAAGATTTGACACTAAATATTGGTATGCACCAAAATTTTACGTTGATATCCAGACAAGCTGATTGATATGCAGACACTCTTTCAAGGAACACATGTTTTGACCCATTTCAAATTGTTGGTGAATATGAAATGCAGAATACTTTCAGACACTTAAATCAATATTTGTATTACTGGAATTCATACACAATTCATGTCTACCAGCATTAGTGCAATAACTTGCCATAGCACAGAATTCCTTGAAATTTTGAACAAATATAAGGATATCATGAAACCTTTTAAAAATACTGACAAAATATGAACAAAAACACTGGATAAGTATTTTTACAGCCATGATGACTACATCCATACACATATGAATACACCAAAAATGAATTTAACATGATATTTCAAGGGATAATCCACACCTCTGAAAGCTCTTAAGCATCCCCCTACACCTTGTTCCAACACTGGATAATTTCGACCTTGTGTGGACTTCCATAAATTAAACATCTACTGTCCCTAATCATTATCCAGTTTTGCATATACATGATTTCACCCTCGGGTTATATGGAATATTTATATTCTCAAAGATTCATCTAGCAAAAGCTTACTTCCAGATCTTAATAATGAAAGAGGATATTCACAAAACAACAGTGACAACTCTGTTCAGGCTATAAGAGTTTGTCCAGATGCCATTAGGTCTTAGGAATGCTGCCCAAGCATTTCAAAGACTAATTGACCAAATCCTGAGAGGATTACCATTTGTATATGCTTACATCGACAATATCCCCATTGCAAGCAAAAATACTGAAGAACACAAAGACCACCCATATCAATTTGGATTAAAAATCAATTTAGATAAGTGTACTTTTGGCACCACTCAGGTTAGATTTCTTGAACACATCATAGACCAAAATGGGATTTCTCCCTTATCAGGAAAGGTGGAAGCAGTTGAAAATTTCCCTGTACTTACTTCCATCTGACAGTTAAGAACATTTATTAGACTGATAAATTATTATCATCATTTCATCCCTAATCTATTATTTATACTTTTACCATTAACCAATCTATTAAAGAGAAAAACAAAAACACCCCCACAAGATGATTATTTAAACAGCACTTTTTCTCTTATTGAGGGATTAATGATTAACTTTTTATTACATTAGTCTGTGTTCTCAACCATTTTCTATATTATTTCTCTAGAATAAACTGTAACATATTTTTTATGTGTGTGTCAAACTTTTCTATTCATGGCATAATAGATTCTAGGAAGAATACAAATAAAATTAGTCACTTTGCTGATTGATGTTATATTCAACACCTCGACTCTATAGTTTCATCGACAAACCTTTTTGTAATCATTCAGTCCACTCATCAGCAATTGACTGCAGATTTTCTCATTATTTTTATACTAAATTAAAAATAATTTATGCACCATTTATTGTTATTTGGTTGATTTTTTTCACTTTTTTTTATGTCTGTACATGTCTATGCGCATATGTGTCAAATGTGGTTACATGTGATTCTATCAATAAAATCATTTATCCTGAAGAAATGTAGACCAAAATATAAGATATTTTTTCATTTTGTTATTTAATTGCATGCATTTCTGTTAGTAATAATAGAAAACATACATTGAATAAGGTTATCTGGACATGTATACACTGAAGTAAAGAGGGTCTAATGCAATTCATGCTTAAAATGGTTCATTAAACTTTTAAACTGGAAAAAATACTCAAAATGGTTGACAGTAGAGACAAACTCATGTATATAAATTCTATAATGGTGAATAGAATCTCATTATTTATATGTCATTGTATTCTATAGTCTTTTGTGATCTGTCATTATCATTCACATTTGGAGCTATCTGACAGTTTCATAAAATGCTATACTGTTATACCAAGAGCTTTTCATTAAAAATTGTTCCAAACTGAGGCTGTTTTATAGATTTACAAGTCTTTCTACAATGATTAATACATCAGCTGACACCAGTGGCATATTTTCAAATAATTTATCAAGTTTCTGTCTTCATCTTCTTAGAAAGGAAAAGATGAGCTTCCAAACTCACAGACAACAATTATTATTGGACATACTTTTACCATTAACCAATCTATTAAAGAAAAAAACAAAAACACTTTACAACAGGATGCCCTCCATATCTTTACTGCAGCCAAATCCACCCTTGCAAACTTCACACATCAGCAATAATGAAAACACATGCATCTTCCTCACTATGGATGCATCCAACATGGCAATAGGAGCTGTAATTGAACAAGAAATTGATTTGGTAAGTAAAATTAACCCAAATTCAAAAAAATTATAGCACCATTTCCACAATTTAGACATATACTTGAAGGTAGAAACTTTGTAATATACACAGATCACAAACCTGTCACTTATGATATGAACTACAGTATAGACAAACAAACCCCTAGAAAAATTAGATATTTAGATTTTATCTTTCATTACACAACAGATATTCATTATATTAAGGGACAATAAAATATTATAGATGATGCACTGTCACATAAAAATATAACAACAATCACTCATAATATTATTATAATATTATTAAGTCATGATTTAATTTCTGATGAAGAGAAACCTGACTCTACACTAACAAAAATAGTATGAAACACCTCTTTAAGGTTGAAACCATTTCCAGTTTCTTTCAGCAATAAAACACTTTGTGACACTACATTGACCAACCATAGACCATACATTTCCCTCCAACACTAAGGAAACAAATATTCCAACAGTTACATAATCTTTTGCTACCAAACAAATGATCCACTGTAAAAATCATAAGTGAACATTTTGTTTGGCCAAACATGGCATCAGACATTACAAATTGGACATCAACATGCCTAGAATGCCACAAAAATAAAGGACAACATCATACCAAAACACCAATAGGAACCTTCAGCAACCCAGATGCAAGATTCATATATATACATACAGATATTGTGGGTCCCCAACCAAGTTGTTAAGGTCATTCATATATCTTAACTATTGTTGACAGATTTTCATGTTGACCTACCATGATTGCATTCAAAGACATATCATCAACTTCAGCCACAAACACTATTTTAAAAGATTGGATATCTATTTTCAAAGTACCCAATGTCATCAGCACTGATTGTGACACACAATTCTGATCATTCCTTTCATAAGAATACAGCAACTTCCTGGGAGTAAAACATATTAAAGCTACAGTATACCACCCATCTAATAGTGAATTAGTAGAAAGATTCCTCAGGCAACTCAAGATATCATTAGCCATGAAAGAAAACTTGACCAATTGGATTGATAACTTACCCCCTATAATTCTGTCTATAAGGAAAATTATTAAAGAATATGTGGCTGCACACCAACTGAAATAGTTTTCAGTTCACCCCTGTCACTATCTGAACAATTTTTTGAAAATTACATACACTCAAGTCTGACAGTGTATTTCATACAAGAATTAAAAAAAATAAGATGTTGCAATTACAATTCAGACTGACTTGAAAATCAACCAAACACATATACACACTAACAAATCTGTATACTTGTGAGTATGTTTTTATATGGGATGACCAGTTAAAAAAAAACACTTTCAGCAAATTATGAGGGTCGATAGAAAGACTTATACAGATCAGACAGACATTTCATAATACCAAAAGATAATAACTCAGACACTGCCACTCTTAACAGACTAAAACCAGCTTTCTTAGAAAATTAAAATTGACCAAACAAACACATTCTCCTGATGTACAAGAAACACCACAGTCTAATGATACACCACAATCTAACAATACACCAACAATTCAAACCAGATCAGGAAGCAAAGTCACATTTACCAAAGATTCAAAATATATCTTTATTACTAATTAATTGATATAGTTTATATCCAGTCAATTTTCTAGAAGGAGGGCCTTGTTGTGCCTTTTAAATTTTCTACACAAATCAGATATTGACCTATTTATGATATTAAATGTTTTCTGTGCATCGGTTCAACACATACATTGGCTTTAATCAAAACAAAATTAATAATATATTATGTCCAGTCAGAGCCACTCCTGCTCAAAAGCCAAAATCTTAATTTCGAGTTGACTAAGAACTATATATACCCAAATTCAAATAGACCTCACACAGATCAGTGTTTGATGCTAACACCAACACACTGGGAGAGAGATGCCACCAATGATGGCCACCAGTCTTTCTATATATGTAAATAAATTAAACATTTATTTACTCATGCTTAATGTCCTCTTTTAATAATGTTAGATTTATGTTTGCCAAGGTGGAGAAGGAATTAACCTCCATAACAGTAACAAGTTTCTGTCTTCCAGGTTACCAGTTTCTGCTTCTGTAGCATCATAAATGTCTTGGGTATTCTTGAAATCATGCATTGGCAGAAACCTGAACATTCATTATAAACCATTGTACCCATTTTTCTCTGCAGGCATTATCAGTTCCTAGTCTGAATTTTCCAACTATTTTACCATCTTTCTCCTTCCCTACTTTGGCATTCAGATCTCCCATAATGATAGTAATTTCCTGCAATTTGCATTGGGCTTTGGCGCTGTCTAGTGTACAGTAAAACATTTCAGTTAATATTTAGTGTTGTCAGTGCATATACAACTATGATGAATATATTAAAAAGGCTTCCCTTTCAATATAACTACAAGAAATCTTTCAGATAGTTGATAATATCACCAAACATGTTTCTTCTTATCTTGATCTAATATCAGTTCTACTTTCTTCCCATTTTTTCTCTGCCTGCAAATATGATCCTGTGTTTGTCATTGACAAAATCTCCATTGTTTGCCCACTTAGTTGTATATATACTTAAAATATATGAAAAACAAGAATTTCAGATTTCAACTGGCACAAGCAGCCATTGATTAAAAAAGCATGTTTATCAAAACAATCTATTTTAGTAGAAAATCACATCTGATTTTCTTTCCCTTTTGTTCACCTACATTTGGTCTCCCTCCACTCCTTGATCAAGGAGCCTTGCAAACAGGATGGTAAGGTTCAAGTTTCAGTAAATTATTTTATTAGCTTCAATCCTTTCCCCAAACTACTGAAAGCCAAAATTTACTCATTGAGAAAATAAAAAATTTTAACAGATATTAACATTTAACCAATTAATTTCCAGCTTTATATTTTCTAACTGGTCACATTCATTTAGTGTTCTGAAGTTCTATGTCCTTAAAATCATTTTTTGTTTGATGTGAACACTCATTGTATAATTGATACCTGGCACTCATGTCTTTCCTTACCACATGAGGGATCAATTTCAAGGACTCTAGTCACCCCCTTCATGTCATCGTTCTTTTTAGTTTTGCTTATAGTCACTGAATAAGGGTCGGGTGACATCTGTTGTTCCTTACTGGGTGATGAGTTAATCCCAATAGACTTAACCCGTTTCATACTATTATCTCTGATAATAATATTTAATAATGAAAGCTTTAATATATTGACTTTATATAAAGGGTGTTCCAATAACTTGGACCAATTTTAATGTGAATTAAGTTTAAGCATCTAATGATTTTTTTCTTTTTCTTTCAAATTTAGTGGACATTTGGGTGATATTATTTCTCACACATAACTGCCATGACTTAAATATTATGATTCAATAGAGAAATAAATAAATTTTCATCAATGACACTGATTTATTTACTGCTGACTTTGATCTGTCTCAATGAAACACCCTTATATATAACCCGTCTTACATCAAGTATATTGTAAAATATAAGGGTTAATAGAATAAAATAGAAAAGAATGGTAAAATTAGAGAAAATAAATAAAAACTTCTCACAAGAAATTTCCTATCCTCAACTTCTTGAAAATTAACAATAATCACATGATTTTTAAAATTTTATTTTACTCTGCAATATTTGTCCCCAAATATTTCACACAAGCCTTGAATTTACTACAAAAATTACAAGACATTTTGTGACAAGAAAAAACTTTTTGTAATTCTTTTTTTCACTTTACTTGGAATATGATGCTTTTATATCTTTTTGTCACCTTATCACTTATTTTATCACTAACGTCTTTGTTGTGAAAAGATAATTGCCAGGAAAAAAGCAATTATAATGTTAGAAGAAAAAGTGAAACTAGAACATATCCATTTTTTGTAGTTTTTATCATAACATCAATGTTACTAGTTTTTATTTGAACCAAAACAAGTCTGTGTTTACAAATTTTGTATCTCACCTCAATCTCAAGGTGAAATAGGTACATCTTACTGGTTTCATTTATTTATTATATATATATGATGTTACTAGTGCCCTTTTTTTGTAAAAACAGGAGACTGAATCTTCTTTGTGCTGTGCCCATTCAGGATGTGACATCATAGCTCTCCACAACTTCCTATTCATTGTAGCTTAGTAAGGTTTCTCTTTTCCCCATTGCTCCTGTTCTCTGTTCTGCCATCCATTTATGCATGCTCAATAAATAGGTTACTCACTCTTTCCCTCTGCTCCTCTTGCCTTGTGAGTGTCAAATTCTCCAAACTGTTTTTCTTATGTTGTGTCCTACAAATTTCAACTCTGTAACCTTTTTGTTTCCATTTTTCTTAAACATTCCTAGTTACTCACATGTTCAGTCTATGATATTTGCAGTATCCTTCTGTAGAACCACATCTCTCTGTTGCCTCATCTCTTCATCTGTGAGGTGATTGTCCAGCATTCACTGCTATATAAGAGAAGAGATGTTACATAGCATTTTTTTATCTTTCTTTTAATGAAATTTTCCTGTTTCTTAATACTGTGCTTAGCTTTTGAAAGTCATTTTTTTTTATTTTGGTATCACATTTTCTGTCCTCTGTTAAAATGCTTCCCAGTTTTTTAAGTTTTCATACTTATTTGATCTTGATATCTTCAGTTCTTAGCTCATATCTTGAACTGTTTTTCTTGCTGACAACTGAACATTCTGAGACTGAATCCTCAGCATGAAATTCCTTTTATTTTTAATATGAGAAAAAGTTCTGAAAACTTGTGCACACACCTATATTCAAATAGTATATAACACTAAAAACAAAAAGACAATTAAAATAATAACTTTCCTTCCTCTTAATTAATATGTACTGTGCTTGGTTCATCATGTGGCTTTTAATGGTCAATCAGCAGAGCCCTGCCTATACAGACAGGTCATTGGATAGACACCCCAAAGAGAAGATGCACACCTAATGTGTGAGTAAAGACAGCCTTTTGCAAGATGATGTGCTGGCTTTGTAGCATCCACTAGCTTTCCTTTTCAGGGTTAGAGAGAAGGCACATAACACATTTCTATACTTTTTTGGTATTTCTCAAAAAGAATCTGAGAGCAGTTATTCAACAGTCACACTTTATCATTTTTCATTTGTTAGTTCCAATCCTTGTTGGCATGACTGTAAAAACATTTTCCTCTTGAAATTTATAGACAAATTAAAATTCTGTAATCACTTGCCTGTATCCGTTTTATCCCTTAGTTTGCAAACATCTTTGTCTTATTACTGTTGCTTTTTCTACATTTGGCTTGCAAATATATACATACATATATATATATATATATATATATATATATATATATATTTTTTTCGTATTATTTTGTCCTGTTCTTTTCTTGTTATTGTTTATTGCAAACTTTTTCAATTCTGTTTGTTGGGCATTTCTGCTAATTACGTTTAATCATGGCCAGTTACTCCACATCATTGGTAAATCTTTGATTTATTTTCTTCAGACAACATTGACTTTGAGTGGAAGAAAATTTATAATACCATTTTAACATTGTTATTTCAGAAATCCCTTATCATTGTGGAAGAGAACCACTTGGAATGGAAAATTGGAGAGCTGAGTTCAAATTCCACACTAGTTTGTTACATTCATTTACACACTAATATGATTGCATGAAGTATAAATCCATCTCTTTTCCCTCTAGCTATGGGTTAAATAGGAAGACCTGCTTCTGGAAAAATCTTAGTTATCTTCAGAAAACTGTTAGTGCAATATTCACTCAGATAAAAAAAAGAAGAATTATTCTTACAATCCAAAAGAATATGTTTTGGCTCTAAATAATTCACAAAGGGTTGATACAAAACAAAGAAAAGAATACTGAACTGTTATGTAATATTGGTCCTCCTATATGGCAGTGAATACTAGACAATCTCCTTATAGATGAAGAAGAGACTTGAGGAAGAAATGTGGTTCTACAGAAGGATGCTGAGAAATTTGGATCTACTGAAGTATCCTGAGAATCCCATGGGAGCAATGACAAAACTTTAGAGAAATTGGAGACAAAAAATACACTTATACTTAGAACTAGAAAGAGATAGTTGAAATTTCTAGTGCACATAATGCAAAAAGGGGGCTTTAAAATGTTGACATTCACAGGATATATTGAAGGCAAATATTGTGTAAATGATTACCAGAAAATGGATTAGAAGGGATGGCAAAAAAATAATCATTTTTAAGACAAACATTGTTAAGAACCATGACCATCCATGTCCTGAAAGAATATGGTATATAGAAGAAAAAGATGCCATATGTGATCTAGTATTGTCATGCAATAAGTAGATTTTGTACAGTTGTGGTTACATACCATCAATAATTGTTATGTTAATATTGAGTAGTTCCCAGTAAACAATGCCTATCATATTCTTTCAACAACAAAACATAACCTTTTCTCTCATTTCACTTTTGCTATGGTATAGCTGCAGTGATCTTTCTAACTTTGTTTATCCATTGTACTGATATGAATGTATCACTTTTCATCACTTGGTGTCAGTGTGTGCCTCGGTATTGATACATATTAGAGACATCAGTTGTGCAAAATTGTGATTTTGATTGTCATCATTCAGTAAAGTCAGAACACAATTTGGAGCAAAGAGGTGAATGGTTATGCAGGAGAGGTTTGAGTTCTTCTTCTATGTACCATGTCTTTTCTGGATGTAGGTGACCACGGCTCTCCACAATTTCCTGTCCCTTGCAGCTCTTAATAAATTTAGTCTTTTTGTTATCTCTCCTAAACCTTGTTTGGTCATCCATTTGCTCAAACTCACTAAGTAAGTTATGCATTGTTTTCCTCTGTCACTCTTACCTTCAATCTGTCCTGTGAGTGTCAGATTTTCCAAGCCCTTATTACTCATTATGTGCCCTAGAAACTTCAACTATCTTTTCTTGATGTTAAATATAAGTGTCCATTTTGTTTCCATTTCCTCTAAAAACCTTGTTGTTGCTCAGATGTTCAGTCCATGGTATCCTTAGCATCCTTCTGTAGAACAACATTTCTGCTGCTTTAAGTCTCTTCTTCATCCATAAGGAGATAGCCCAGCATTCACCTATGCAGGAGGATTGGTATTATGTAACAGTTCAGGATTCTTTTCTTTGTTTCTAACAAAATCTTTCTGTTTCTTAATATTTAGTTTTTGGAATGCATCTTTGACTAACCTAATTCCCAATGTATCTTCAGATTTCAGTGTCCCACTTTCTGTCCTCTGTTAAAATATTTCCCAGATATTTAAATTTTTGTACTTGTTTGATTTTAGTATCTCAATTTGTAATTTGCATGTTGAGCCTGGAGTCCATCTAGCTTAGTATACCCCATTATGCTAGATCACTGGTAACCCTACAAGAAGGTTCATCTATTATTCATTAATTATTTAATTAGTGTGTAAAACTTTCCTGTCATATTATATACATAATCATAAGTATAACTGTAAAACTGAGGTGTAAAATCCCTGTCAAGTTGAGTGGAAATTTGAACTCATTTTGCAGGGATTGATTGATTTTCTATGGCTTATCAACCATTTTCAGGTTATTTAAAGCCAGAAAATATATTACATTGCAAGAATTTTTGTTTTGAGATAATAATGATTTAGTGATACAAGTCTTACTAATTAAAATTGGATTTATACCTTTGCCAAGGATAGCTGCACGTAAGTGAATATAACAAACCCAACAGGAATTAGAACTTGGCTCTCTGATTAACAATTATGAGCCCTTATCCATTAGACCAACTGCACATCCAAACTTACAGTAGTTGGTATCCCCAAGTGTTCACCCATCTAGGTACTGACCAGCTTTCGATTCAGTGACCGTATGGGAACTGGTGTTTTAACTGCAGGGGTCGAGGTAAAGATGCACTTTTTTCCCAAAAAGGTTTCCCCAAAAAAAACAACCTACATCATGCATACAAAATTAGTGTTGCTCTCAGGCTAATTCTATCCCCAAAGAGAGTTATTTGTATTTAGTATGACACCATAATACCATTTGAAAAACATTATTATTATTATTATTATCATCATCATAGTAGTGTAAAAGAAATTATCATAAGAAAGTAGCAGTGATGTTTGTTGGTACCAGCTGATCCATCTTACCTAAATATACTTCAACACTCTCCTATCATTACAAGTTCGGAAACTAAAAAAGAAAGAAAAATATAAATAAGAGGAAATACCGATAATGATAAAGCAGTAAAGTAACATAATAGGAAGGCGCCAGATAAATATGTCCATCAAAGTGGCCAAAGAAGAATCACTAATGAAGAGTTTGGTATGTTTACATGTGGTGAATGTAAAAGCTGCTTATTACCAGTAGACATGACACTGATGATTCTGTCAGAGTTTACAGAATTTTACCCTCCAGAATATGTTAAATTGTAATGGTAGCTTACTTTTTACAAAAAAAATTCTTTTATTTTTTCATGCAATGTTGTTAATAGTGTAATCCTTTAGGATATTTTGACCATTTTGGTTTCTTGTTTATCTTCAGCTGTACTACTAGCCAGCTTTTTATATGCAGTTATGTTTCCTGTTATAGCTAAAGTGCTCCTATAATGCTTAGTATTGTACTGGTAGCTTGCGTTAAACATTACATGCATGAAAAAAAATTCCTGAATATGCCCTGCTGAAATGGGTGTACATCTAATATACACAGGTATTTTTTTTTTTGCTGTCAAAAATTGTAACTTAACAAACCTTTAAAAACTGATTAAAACCATACCAATCTGAAACATAATTTTGGGTGTAATTTAATCAAAATTGTTTCTCGTCAACTTTGAAGACATAAGCAAACAGACAAGATCATACACAGAAAATTTAAAAAATAAAATTTCCATTTTTATTGAGACCAACTCAACAAAATATAAAAGTATAATAGCATTTTTTTTTATTAGAGAGAAGGAAGTCAATGTATAAGTTAAGATAATATCTTAAATGCAGTCTTTTAAGACAATTAGTTCATTGATTTTGCAACATGGCAATCCTTCTCTGGTTATTTAATGTCAAATTTTGGATGGGACAATCAATGAGAATGAAACTCACTATTCAGAAATAATAATTAACCAGACTAATTATGCTAAACATGTTAAGGTGCCACTTTTAAGATAGACTGACCTTGCAATTAAGCGATTAGTACTGCATTATTTACTCTGAGTTCCAAATACCCAGAGAAATTTCCAATCAAGCAGCTTTTTCCTCAGGAATGGCTACTTTGTGGAACAGACATGGATGGATGCTTCCTGGAATATTCCAATTTTAAGCTCTTCAACTCAAAGGTCAATCATTATCTATACTCCATAGCCTTATAATCTTCACTTCATACCATTTCCACATTCTTCATATCACACATCTCATTTATCATCACAATTCTAACAGTAACCCTCTACACTACAATCTTGACCCCTTCAAGTTGAGGATCAAGCATTATCTATACTCAATATCCTTATAATCTTCTCTTCTTAACATTCATATCAAACACTTTATTCATAAGAACCATTTTAGCAGTAACCCTCTACCCCCTTAAGTAAAAAGTCAAGTCTTATCTATACTCAATATCCTTATTATCTCTTCCTACCATCTCCTCTTTTATTCATATCAAACACCTCATTCTAACAGTAGCTGTCTATACTACAATCTTGCCCCCTTCAAATCAAGAATCAAGCCTTATCTGTTTTCCTTATCCTTATTATCTTCTCTACTTACCATCTTCTCATCATTCATATCAAACAATTTATTCATAAGAACCATTTTTGCAACATTACATTATAATCTTGACCCCTTTAAGTCAAGGGTCAAGCCTTATCTATACTCATCATCATTATAATTTCTTCCTACCATGTCCTTTTTCATTCATATCACACACATCACTCATCATGGCAATTTTAACACTAATCTTCTACCCTACAATTTGGACCTCTACAAGTCAATGGTCAGTCTTTATCTATCCTCCTTATCCTTATAATTTTCTCTTCCTACCATCTCCTCTTTCATTCATACCACACATTTCATTCATCATGACTATTTAAGCAGTGACACTCTACACTACAATCTTGACCTCTTCAAGCCAAGTGTCAATCATTATCTATCCTCCCTGTCTTTATAATATTCTCTTCCTACATACTACTCTTTCATTCAAATTACACACATCATTCATCATGATCATTTTAACAGTAACACTCAACACTACAATCTTGACTCTTTCAAGTCAAGCGTCAATTGTTATCTATGCTCCTTATCCTTATAATTTTCTCTTCCTACCATCTCCTTTTTCATTCATATAACACTCCTCACCCATCATGACCATTTTAAAAGTAACCTCAACCTTGTGTGGCTCTCATGCTTTGTAATGGGTGAACTTTAGTATTAAATAAAACCTTTGATAAATCTTTTTGTTGTCACATCAATAAAGAATCATTTACACAGTTATCAAATTGGTTTTCTAACACTTGTCAATATAAATCTGAATACTTTAAATTTGTGTAATAGTCCCCCTGAAATTAAAATGACAGAAACTAACCTGGAACAGTAAATAAAAATCTATAAACAAATTTTATAGGGCAAGTGATAAATAAAATGTAAGAATCTAAACATTATTGAATGCAACATATATCAACAGAAATTATAAGGTTGAGTTGAAAACATAACATGATACTGTCTGAAGATTTTATAATACTGTTTGTTTTTATATTTTGTCTTCAAAAAATATTACTTTATCCTGTCATCACATTTGTCTATTTATTCAGGTTCCATGCTTATACTGTTTGTGAAACCCACTTTGAAAGAGAGACACCTTTTCAGCATTATAAAACCATAAATTTAATATAAAACAAGAGTTTAACATATTTATTGAATAGAGGTTTTACCTTGAAAAGATTAAATAAAAGCATTGTGTATTGGATGTAGACAAAAACAAGTGAAAACTAAAGTTAAAGGGTTTTATAAATTTTCTGATATGATATCAGAAAAAGTAATTCTGAAAATAATCATTATGCTTGGTTAACAAAAGCTGAATGAAGTTAACTGATCAATAATCAATTAACTGACATGAACTGGTTGTATAAAATTAATAAAATGTAAATTTAGTCACTAAGTATTTACCAAGTGCAAAAAATTCAAGGAATCTGATCATTAAAATCAATGTCTCTAACAACTAAGTTTCATCATCTTTTTCAGAGAAAACCCATTAAGCATATAAGTGATCTTACAAAGGGTACTGTTCAAATACCAAAAAGTACAAAGAATATTGCTCAAAAACAGTAAAAGGAAAAAGAATATTGCTTAAAAACAGTAAAAGTACAAAGGATACTGCTCAAAAACAGTAAATTTAGAAAGAGTACTGCTCAAATACAGTAAATTTAGAAAGAGTACTGCTCAAATACAGTAAATTTAGAAAGAGAACTGCTCAAATACAGTAAAAGTACAATAGTAATGCTCAAAAACAGTAAATTTAGAAAGAGTACTGCTCAAATACAGTAAAAGTACAATAGTAATGCTCAAAAACAGTAAATGTACAAAAGTACCACTGAAAAGAGTGAAAACAGTAAAAGTACAACAAATACTGCTAAAAAATGGTAAAAGTTCCTGCAATATTCTGTTCAAATTCCTCAAACTATTGGATAACTTCTCATATAACCATATTACAGTAAATTTATTCTTCTTGTAGCCATAAATAAACTTAAAAAAATTCTAGTTATAAATAAATAGTAAAAACTGAAATAGCTGGTGTTTGGTTATTTGAAAAATATCTGAAATCCTATAAGATTTACTGTTTATAAAAATAGCCTTGCATCCAAACTTAAATATTGAGGATTAGAAAGTTCTTGTGATGCCAAATGTATGACATTTTAATGATCTGACAATTGGTTGCTCAGCTGAAATTTTTCATGTGTAGAAAATCTGTGTGTGTTATTTTGTTTTATTTTGCTTTGCAAAGGCTAAAATAGAATGATAAAATTTTTAAAATCAACTAAAATAAGTTGATAAAAATTCTTACTTTGTATATGTCATCTCTTTCAGCACAAAAATAGAGAGAAAAACTAAGTGCTATCATAATGGATGCTGTGGGTTACAGGTTAATATATATCTATTTTCAAGTCATGTAGATATTATATTTGCATAAATATACAGACTTTAGTAGATAGAATATATACTGCAATTTCTTGCTGAATTTTTTAGATGAAGTTGTGTTACAAGAAAATATGAGATTGGATGCATTATACAATGATTCTTTTGGATCAGTTTTCTCAGTTTTGTCTTTTTATTTTAATATTTCAGCTGTTCTCTCTATGAATTTTCCTTTGTGCCTGTTACTTTCTAGGAATTTGTTCTCATTCTTTACCTGTCAGAACTCCCCCCCCTCAAAAAAAGACATTAGACTTAAAATTCCAAAAAGGTATTGCACTAGTAAAGTTAATTTGGTTCTCTGGAATTCCTGAGTTCAGGCTTGTGAAGTGGGAAAGAGTATAATAAAGAGTAATTGATTGTTATAAGTTTTGAAATTCCCAAGATCACAAGACATGATAAGAATGAAAACAAAATAGCACCAAGGAACAATTAAAGGGTTTTACTCAAAGTGATTAAAGAATAACACTTTTGAAATGCTGGAAGTTACAGTGGTTGAAACATGATGATTAAAAAATGTAAGAGGATTGGTACAAACGAATTATTGTATAACAAAGACATTACTTAACATGCAGATTTTAGATTATAATCTTCAACTATGAAAAATAAAATAAAAAATAAGAATTAAAAAAAAATTATTAATGATCCCAGAACTTTCAAAAGAATACCTTAAAATGGAAATTAAATAATTAATGTGTTAATAGGTTCAACAAAATCAATTGACATCTAACCTCTTTCTTGAATTTGAAGGTTTACATTGGAGAGTTACATCTAGTCATAATGAAAAAAGTCAGGAGTTTTGAATAAAACAGATATTTTTGATATGGTAAATAAAAAAAGAAAATCATTCTAATGTATCAGGTTATCCCATAAGTTCCGTCCGAATTTTAACTTTTTGTTAAAATGAATGAAATTTAAAGAGTATTTTATAATGTCTAATGGAGTTGAACATTATTTTTATGTTTAGATGCATTTAAACTGATCAAATTTTATTTCAGAGAACGATAAAATTAAATTTTGTTTGATTAAAACCTTGCTAACATGGAAGTACCCAAGAAACATTTGAGGCACATAATGCTTTATGAGTTCAAGAAAGGAAACTCAGCAGCCAAAGCGGCTAGAAACATTCACTCAGTTTATGGAGAGGAAT
This sequence comes from Acanthosepion pharaonis, assembly GCA_903632075.3. NCBI lineage: Eukaryota > Metazoa > Mollusca > Cephalopoda > Sepiida > Sepiidae > Acanthosepion > Acanthosepion pharaonis. Next base: position 15,363 of record CAHIKZ030000385.1, on the reverse strand, counting down.
GTGTGAATGAAAGAACTTGCAGAAGATGGTTTGAAAAACTCAGAGGTGCGGATTTCACCCTTGAAGATGAAGATCGAACCGGACGTCCAATTGAGTTTGATGAAAAGCTTCTTGAAACAGCCCTTGAAGAAAATTCTGCTTTATCAGTTGAGGAATTGGCAGTGGTTCTCAGTTCAAACCATACAACTGATCATTGTCATCTTCAACAACTTGAAAAAGTTCCTAAACTTGGAAAATGGGTGCCCCATGAATTGTCTGAAAATAACCTTAAATCTCGAGTTGACATCTGCTCTTCTCTCCATTCTTGCCAACTTGTTTCACCTTTTTTGGATAGACTTGTGACTGGTGACGAAAAATGAATCTTTTATTGAAATGTTAAGTGTCGTAGACAGTGGCTTGGTAAAGGGGAAGGACCCCAGCCATAGCCGAGAAGGGAACTTCATGGGCAAAAAGTTCTTCTTTCAATCTGGTGGGATTGCCAAGGAATAATCCACTTTGAATTCTTACCACCTAATGCAACAATTAATGCTCAAATATACTGTCAGCAATTAGAGCATTTGAACCAAGCTTTGAGGAAAAAATGACCTGCTCTAGTGAATCGAAAAGAGGTGATGTTTCATCAGGACAATACGCGACCACACACAGCAAGAATCATGTCACAAAAGATCGAAGAATTCTCCCAATCTTGCTCCTTCAGACTACCATTTGTTTCGTATCTTACAGAATCATTTGGAAGAAACAGCTTTTGTAACACAGGAAGTGGTTAAAACTGACATTTGTGAGTTCTTCGAATGAAAGCCAAAAGAATTTTACAGTAATGGAATTAGTAAGCTTGTTAATAGATGGAAGGAAGTCATAGATAATCAGGGAAAATACATTGTTGATTGAATCTGTAATTAAATGTAACATTTGGTCACTTGTTTTCTTTATTCAAAATTGGGACAGAACTTATGGGATGACCTGATATAATACATGTTCTCAGTTTTCTTGACTGAACAACTGGGTATGATGATAAACTACATCCGGCAGCAAGGCATCTGTTTGGGAGATTGGATGTTTTGAGGAGCTTGGAACCACCTCTTAATTTTTTGCACTGACCCAGGGTGGTAGCACCTGTTAGAGTCCCAGCTATGAGCAAATAGTTAACTCCTAAACTGAGATAAAAAACTGAAAGTATAAATTTAAAAAAAAAAAATTAACAGTAACAAATTTTTGTAAAAAGAAAAATTTACCCAAGCTCTCAAGAAAATTAAATTTCAGCATTAAATGACCCATAAAGTGTTGATATGCCGCTAAACAAACAATAAAAGAGTGATTTGTGGAGAATAAGTAAATGAATTTAAAATATTAAAACTAATGAATGTGTACAGAGTAAAAGATTTGTGTAGGTAATTTCTGGAATGCAAGATTTATTTTATATTTCCATTTCAGATGGTAGATATTATCCATTAGGATGTCCTGAAAAGACAATCTACAGTTTTTTTTATATTTCCATTTCAGATGGTAGATATTATCCATTAGGATGTCCTGAAAAGACAATCTACAGCTTTTTTTATATTTCCATTTCAGATGGTAGATATTATCCATTAGGATGTCCTGAAAAGACAATCTACAGTTTTTTTTATATTTCCATTTCAGATGGTAGATATTATCCATTAGGATGTCCTGAAAAGACAATCTACAGGTTTTTTTATCATCCATTTTGAACACTGAAGATAATATGTAAATCATCCAAACAATATGCAATGCTTTTATCCTGGTCTGGATTAACACTTTATTAGAAAATTAGAAATCAAATTTTAAAAGAAAAAATTCTAGTTATTTACAAATCAAACTGTATATCTAGAATATACTATCAGTATTCATGTATATACATTTACATCCATACAAATATTAACAAAAAATATCTTCTAAAAGTAATGTAAGTATGTGTGTGTGCGTGTACACATTGCAAGACCATATGGGTATGTGACCGAGGGGTTAGAACATTCATTTGTTCCTATGAGACCTAGGTTTGAAGCTCACTATGGTTAATCTGTCCGGAAGGTGACTCCTTAATGCGATCATTCTGGGGAGATGATCCCAGAGTGCAACATTTTGGGGAAGTTCCTGAAAACCATATCATAATTTAACCCAAGCCTTGTGAGTGAAATTGAGTAGATGGAACTGTTGGCTAGCACAAAGTCACAACTCATCGTAACCAAGTGTTTGACATATTGAAATTGTTTAAACTGCTGCTCATGCCAGATTATGCACATCTCTCCCAGAAACTGTAACTAAATTCTGCTCAGTATAGTTGCAGTATAAATCGCAGATGGGTTCTGCAGGTTTTCAATGAACAGAAATTTGCCTGAGCCGGCATCTGCAACTGGGATTGGCTAGCCACCCTATTAAATGGGTGTGCTTGGAAAACAAGTTGCTGGCCTTTATATATTGTTTAAAAATTTGCTATATTTGTCAGGGAGGAGTGCTAAATATTGGAGATGGAAGGTTTATAGATGTAGAGAATTTAGACATAGGAATCAACACTGCATGGTGACTGTTAGTTTTACTTAAACACCATATCACAAAATATTTCACGTGTGTTCGTGGTGCCCCACAAAAATGCATACACATTTTAGTTGGTAATTCATTTATATTTCCACATTTAAAGTATTACCTCAAGATAAACTTATATTTGGAAAAACTAATTTTGTTATTAGCCATTTTTCCCTAGATAATGGTGACCTTCTATGAGAAATCATAAGTTAGTAATAAGTTAATAAATTATAAGTTAATTTTGGTTGATGTGCCAATTTTCTCTAAATGTGCATATGCATAAAAGCCTGACAATAGCATGTGCATCCAAATATGTCATTGTGCATAATTCTTTGTGTTTTAAATGCATATGTATAAATATAACTTATATAAAAATGGTAATGGTAATATTAGCCATTTCTTTATAAGGAAACATCCAACATTCATTTAATAAGCAGCCAATGATACATGAGTTATGCTTTTCTTCACTCCCTGACTGGAGTCAATGTGTAGTATCTGTTCTCCTAATCTCAAATGTAATATTAGCCATTTTCTTATAAGGAAACATTTGGCATTCATTGACTGGGCAGCTTGTACTACTTTTCATTGAAAATTTATAAAATCTTTCTTTTAAAAACATTTTTTAGGTAAATGAGTTTCTCAAGTATGCTGTTATCACTCTTTCCAGTATTGTACTTACAGCCACATCATGTTGAAACACTAGTTCCTGTATGATCACCAAAGTTAAGTAACATCAAGCCTGATCAGTACCTAGATGGGTGACCACTTAGAAATACCAGGTTCTGTAAGCTTGGATGTGCAGGTGGTGTAATAGATAATAGCTTGGAATTATTAATCAGAGAGCTGAGTTTCAATTCAAGTTGGGTTTGTTATATTCACGTACATGCAAATACCCTTGGGAAAAGTAAGACTTGTATCACTAAACCATAATTATCTCACACCCAACCAAATTCTGACAATCTAAAAAATATTTTCTGGCTTTAAATAACCTGCAAAGGGTTGATAAGCCACAGAAAATCAATCAATCAATCCAGTAGTGATGGTGGTTTCCTTCCTAATCTTTTTCTTGAAGTAATGTGGAAAGTCAATACCTTGATTATGTTATTATTTTCACTTATTATGTAACATGTATTATCCATTTTAGTTGTTGTGGTTATTGTTAAAAGTGGTCAAGTGATGTAGTTTTTGTTATTCAATACAGTTCTTTTTTTGTGAATGGATTCATATATATATATATATATATATATATATATATATATATATATAAAGAGAGAGAAAGAGAGAAGACATTTATTACATGCATATACATACACACATGTATTCAGCTTGTAGTAGTCAGTTGAAACTTGTAAAATCTTTCTTTTAAAAGAGATTTTCAGGAAAATAGACTTCTCATGTTCACTGTCGTCCCTCTTTCTAATATTAACAGGAGTTTCCTTCATAACTTTTTATTTAATATTGTGTGGAAAGTCAACATCTTGATTAAGTCATTATTTTTTCTTTGATTTACATCTGCTAACCATTTTAGTTGTTGTTCTTGCTCAAAGTGTTCAAGTGACGTTCTTTCTGTTATTTACTACAGTTCGTTGTTTGCGATTTTGTAGTACCAGTTCCTTTAGTTAAAAAAAAGAAGGATGGTTCATGCTGAAACCTACAAACTTCATTCACTCAAAACCATTTTTAATCATCAATCGATGAAAATGATTGTATACATTTGTGAATGAGTTTTTGCCATGTATGACATCCGTATGAATGTCTTGATCTGATGAAGCTGTTTAAAGCATGACTTGAGTTCTTAAGTTAATGTTTTGGTTTTTAGCAAGTATATATATGTATGCACAAACTATTGTGTATGCTAGTTTGTGTAGTTTGGTTTGTTTAACAACATATCGACTCTTTATAGGTCATTTAATGCTGAAATTTTATTTTCTTGTGAACTTTGGTCCCATCTGCTCCCCCCAAAAGTATTGCTGGTAATTTTTTTTTATTACTATGAAAATGTATTGTTGGGATTTTTTTTTTTTTTTTTGAATATTTTTATATTTTCATCTTTTGAGCCCAGTTTTGATGTTCATTATTTGCCAATAGCTGGAACCCTAACAGGTGTCACCACCCTGGGTCAGGGTGGACTTTGGAACAACAGCAATTAAGAGGTGCTAGTTTGTGTGCATATTTTCTCTAAATGCACATGTGCATAAAAGCACACACACCTATACACATTCAGATATGTCAGTGTGCTTTACATGCATGTGATTTTTAAAAAAAGCAGGTTTTCTTAATTTCAGATTTAGAAAAAAACAATTAGAAAAAATTTGCATTTTACTTTATACAAAGAACATAGTTTGAACTAAAGTTACTAAACCTAGAATGGTAAACCTATCCTCAGATATGGAAATAGTAATCATCTCTTATCTGTAGCACATGTATGTGACTCCAGTGTATTACTTTGTGAGCATGATTGAAAAAGAGACAGTTTCCAATACGTGTGTATTGATTATTTAGCAATTCTTATTTTGGCTTGTTATTAAATAAATGTTCCAGACTTTGGGTTATGTGTCATTTTATTGCTCATGAAAACCAACTTTGACCAATTTCTGGCATTCCAATACATATTCCATAATTGCTGTTGTAAAATTAGGGCTCTGAGAATAATGAGTTTTTGATGCTAGCTAATTGAATTTTCTAATTAAATGGAGCGTTTATAAACTCAGCATGGTGAAAAGAAGAATAGAACACAAGAGGCTTTTGGCTGATTTTAGCATTTTATGTTCTGCCATCTCTTCATCTCTTTCACTACTGATCATGGCAAATGAAGTTGTACAAAACAAAATGAAATGAAAAGATATATTTTGGCAAGCAAAGAAGAGAAAATTGCATAATTATATGCAGTTACTGTGTAAACAGTTTCAATATATACGAGCATATAGGCATGTGAATGTTTGCACACACACACGATACTAAAAGATAATAATACAACCAATTTGCTATCATGTTGCATCAGTTTAAAAAATACAGCATTTATTGTCAAGCAGATAGAGTTACTATAATAGTAAAAATGAATTAGGAAGAAAACTAAGCACAACTGCCAAAAATTATCTAAGTATGAAATTGGCATTTGCACTTACATTTGTTATTTATTATAAGTCTTATTTACCTATCTATCTATGATAGTTAAAACTCAGTTTCAAGTAATACCTGTGCTTGATTTACTCTCAAACATTTATCCTCAAATATGGGCAGTACTGATGTCGTTTTTTTAGTTTTCTAGGGTCTTAGGAGGCACAGTGGAGTAATGGATAGCAGCTCGAACTGAGGACTTGGAGAGCTGAGTTCAAATTCCACTCAAATCCATTACATTCACTTACATGCTAATACCCTTGGGAAAGGTATGAATCCTCTTCTTCTCCCCCCAGCTATGGGTAAATAGCAGGATAAACTGGGTTCTATAGCCTTGGATGGCAACTGGTCTGCTGCAGAAAGAAATGGCAACCTACTGCGGGGAAAAAAATCTGCCTTATTAGTCATGTATTAAAAAATACATAATCGTCTAAGTGTGTATCGTGTATGGCACATAACTGACTGACTGAAGGTCTTACATTTTTTTTCACTGATGTGGCAATGTTGAGTGCCTCTTTTTGTAGTTGTGACATTAATATTTTACTGGACTTCCAATGTGTAGCATCTTTGATGATTTTTGAGGCCTGCTGTACTTAAATAGATGCTACCACATTCATTCTGCTTCTGAATTTTTTCACACACACACACACCTTTTTGTCTTATTTCTCTTTAGGTTGCTTAGGAAGTGGATGTACCTAGTAGACCTTATGTCACAATGTCTCTGTACTGACATGGGAAAATAGTTAACCCTGAGAATGAGGTCAAAACACTATGAAAATATAAAAATATATTTATAGTAAAAATACCAGAAATAAATTTTCATAGTTAAAAAAAGTACCAGTAATACATTTTTGAAAAAAAAAAATAAAAAAAATACCAACAATACATTTTTTGTAAAAGAAATTACTAACGCTCCAAAGAAAATTTTGGCATTAAATGACTCACAAGGAATTGAAATGCCACTAAACAAATAAACAAATTGGAGAGGTCAGACCTATTCCAGCCATCAAGTACATCATTAAAGATTACTGTTGAGAAATAAGTTTTCATGTACTTCTTCATGCAACATGTTTTGCTTTATTATTTTATTGTTCCATAACTGGAGTAAAGAGAAAGAAAATGTATTGTAGCCATCAAAGGCTATTGCCTAAACCTGCACGATTCCTCTCCATGCAGCAACCAGTAACATCCTGATGAGACTTTTTACTCAAATCTTTACTGGTCTTCCTGTCTCTCTATGAAGAACTTTTATGCCCAGTGTCCACTTCCTGACTTTGTCTCAGACTTCTGATTCCAATTTTCATATCTATATTCATGGCATGCAATAGTCATGCTCACCTCTAAAAGCCTTAAATCGAAAAACGTTCCTTCTTTAAGCTGTAAACAACTTTAAATAGGTCAGAGTAAACTAAGTATTCTGGCTGTGTCACATGTTCCTGCTCAACCATGTCAACAAAATAGCAAGTCACAATAACTCTTGTAAAATCTATTGACTTATTTATATATTTTCCCCACCTCTACACACATATTTTTTTGTTAAGAGGCTCCTTGATTACATGATGTTTGCACTTACCTTGACACTGTTATCAGGAACCTATACTTTTACTACATACAATACTAACCTAAAATATCATTCCACTTCCTCACTGTTGCCTTCAAAGTTGCATTGGTTGATTATTTCCATAAAGGACACAAACTCTAATCCAGCCATCAAGTACACTATTAACGGTTGCTGTTGAGAAATAAGTTTTCATGTACTTCTTCATCAAATTTACATTTTTCTCTTTTGGATGTCTACCTAAAGATGGTAATTTGGTTGATTTTATGTCTTGAGCTAATGTTATTATTATTTGGTATTTTTTCATAATTTACTTTTGCAAAATCAGTTTTTGCTAATATTTTCTTACTGGTCAATCCAATTTTCTATAAATTTAATTTTTGCAATAATCTTAAAGACAGTTCTTCCTTCTTACCATGCCAATATTTTAAATTCATTTTTTGATTCTTCTGTAATGTCTGTTCCACTTTTTTTGCAATTTCAAACTGTAAATTTTATATATATATATATATATATATATATATATATATATATATGTACGTGTTTGTGTCAATATCCTAAATTTATTTTTTGATTGTTCTGTAATGTCTTTTCAACTGCAATTTCAAACTGTAAATTTTATATATATATGTGTTTGTTTGTGTGTGTCTTTGTTTATTACTTCAAACATTATTTTTAGTGGCTACCCATATTTGAAGTAGATGCCACATTTTTATTTTAAGCAGTTTTAATAGTGGTCTGCACACTCAAGAATTCTTAATAAAAAAAATGTGCTCTTTGCCAGGGTTTGAACTGACATCCCCCTTTGTAAAAGAAACCTCTGTTTGATCTGGCAAGAGAGCAAACAGCTCAGCAAAATTAATCTGACACAAAGGTAAATATTTTAGACAATTTGGAAAACTTGTATTTTGAAATGCTTCACAAGTGGTCTGGTATCCTCAGAAATAGAATTTTATTTCACAAGAATACATTAGTCAGGCAAAAAATAATTCACATTAAGAATATGAACACATTGCCGAAACATGTAAAAAGAATAATTTGAAAATATAACCATTCGTGGCTACTCATAACTGCTAGGATAATACAATAGACCTTGTTACCTATAATGCACCATTGACCAGAATATATAAATAGTCAAGCCAAAACACAACACACATGGCCTGAAGATTGTGTTCAAGCATGAAACAGACTGTCAACGCTCTCTTTTGGCCTCAATGTACACTTTTATATTTATATAGACTCTCTCTCCCTGGTAATAAACACTTTTATCTATAAATATAGAATACTTTAAAACTATATTTTTATCTGGTGTGTGTATATATATATATATATATATATATATATATATATATAATAAACTACCAGATACAGTCATTCAAGACCAATAAAATTTTTTTTTTTATTTCAAGTTCCTTTCTATGGTTGAACTTGAATTGTTTAATATCTAACCAAAACAGCATATAGCATCTTGCAAGTTCAGTTCTAGAGATTATTGGTGACTCAAAGTCCTAACATCTACAGCAGATATGGTTGAATTCTTTGCTTGGAAATTCTCTTCCAACTCAATACTCGACTCATCTGGAGTACTCACACCTGATTTCCCCACTAGAACTGAGGCTGTACTGCATGACATGTGCATAACTCCATCACTGGTTTCAAACAACATTTCTAAATTAGACTCCCATATGGCAAGTGGAGATTATGGGATCCCAGCCATCATCATAAAGAAATGTTCTCCTAAGCTGGCTTCAGTTCTCATCAATGTCTATAACTATTGCCTTGCTGTTTCCTGCTTTCCAGCTTGTTCAAAGTCCTCCTCTGTAGTTCCTGCTTTTAAGAACTCTAGAGAACCTTCTAACCCCTCTATCACCCCATTAGTCTCCTACTGTTTTCAGCAAAGTATTCAAGTTTTTAAATAATGCCGAAGTCGTTAAGCATTTTAATTCTCATGACCTACTCTCTGACAAACAATATGGATTCCACTTAGTGCGGTCTACTGCTGATATACTTACAGCAATCACTGAATATGTATATCAAGTTCTTGATAATAATGGCAAAGCTTGAGCCATGGCTCTCGATATCTCAAAGGCATTGACAGGGTTTGGCATGCTGGTCTTCTACATAAGCTTCAGGGATACAGTATTACAGGATAATTGTTTGATTTAATCCAATCATTCCTATCAAATTGTGAAATGGAAACTGTTCTGAATGGGCTTGCTTCCAGATCGTTTTGCACGAATGTGCGTGTCCCTCAGAGTTCTATCCTGGGTCCTATGCTATTTCTGATCTTCATCAATGATCTTCCTGATGTCATCAGTTCCCATGTAGGCATTTATACAAATGACATTACCATTGACTCCTGTCTCAGTAGCAAATTGTCAGAGGTGACAAAGTTAATCTGGCCGCTGTTCTTGAAAAGAACCTCCAATCAGTGGTTAACTGTTGCAGGAAATGGCTTATAAATTTCAATGCCTCCAAAACTAAACTGCTCTAATTTAAGCACCATTGAGAAAATTTCCTGCCCATTGCTGATGCTTGACTCTTGGAGACTATCTCACTGTGCCTTCTTGGACTCTCATTTTCAACTGACTTGAAATAGAACAACTACATTAAATCAATAACTGCAAGAAAAGTTGGTTCATTGTGTTGTATCAGAAGGTTTTTCTTATCAGAGACCATCTTACACATTTATAAATCTACCATTTGGCTGTGCATTGAATACTGATGCCAGATCTGGTGCTCCTGCTATTCATCTTGAGGTGCTTGACAAAATCCAAAGAAGGATCTGCAATGTAATTAATCCTGGCTTTGCATCTTGATTTCAGTCACTTTCTCACAGGTGTGATGTGGCTTCCCAGTGTCTTTTCTACAAATATTTCATGACAACTGCTTTGACAAGCTTTTTCTCTGATGCCCTGACTATATGAATTTAAGTATGCTACTAGATGGCATCTAGATCCCACCCTTTTACTGTTGAAATAGTTAAAGGTAACCATCACTTCTACTCCAACAGATTCTTTTTTTGCACTTCCCAACAGTGGAACTCCCTTTTGTTTACTTGATTTTCCTGAAATCTTCAAAAATTTAAATGCAGTGTCAATCACCATCTTCTATTGTCTTGAACACCATTCATCTTTTATCATTTCCTCAATCCTCCCCATACCCAGTCTTTTCTCTTACTTTCACTCTCTGTAACCCCCTGTGTACTAGTGGCATTCCTGCCTTGCTTCAAGTGAAATGACTAAAAAAAATCTACTTAGTGTTTTCAAGAATTTGTTTTGTTTAGGTTTTATATTTTGAATTATGCTATTTCATAGTTTTCAAATATTGCATCATCACACATCAGATTTTGGTGCGAAATTCAAATATCACAGTGTCATGTGGTATGTCATGTCTTTATTTAATTGTCAAATATATAATATCTTTGTTCTTAAATTATATTAATGCTAGCTTGATTATTTATTATGGTTAAAGTATTTAACATTATTGTAGTATCTATAAATATTTGTAAAATTTCTTGTGTTTATTGTGCAGTATAATAGAACTATTATTAAATAAATATCAAGTTAATCTACAAGATAATGTAATAAGTGCTTAACCAATTTATGAATTATTGGAATTTTATTAATGTTAGAAAAATATTCTCCAAGAGGGCATGGAATTTCAAAAAAAGCATTAATTTTGTTTTTTATTGTATTGTTGGTTGTAATAATACAGTTTTTTTTTTTTTGTGAACTGATAAGTTTAATTTGTTTGCTTTTGTCAAAAAGGCATATGTGTTTATGTATTAAGTCTTTTTTTCTTTTTAATAATCTTCTATTTTATTTTCTGGTTAATATATAGTTGGGAAAACAGTGAGGGGTATGTATATTTATTAATATATATGTATATATATATATGTGTGTGTGTGTGTATGTATACTGTATTTTGCTGCTTATAAGATGGATATTTTTCTGATAGAATATCTTCAAAAACCATCCTGCATCCTATAAATCATAGGTCGGTGGTAATGGATGATCTAAGTTTAGGGTATGTGGTGAGTGTCAGCTCCTCAGTTACATCCAATTCTGAGCCCTTGAAAATAAAACAAGTCCTGCGTTTCTAAATTAAATTAACACCATTTTCAGAGAATCTATTTATGTAGTTGGGATACTGGTATATTGACAGGAAATGAAATTTTTGTTGCAGTAACACCTGATTAAGCAACACCTAATAAGGTTAGGTGTCAATGGTATTATACACTCTAATTTCTCTTCTAATTATTACGTTCTAAATAGTTACCATAAATTTGTTATTTCTTTTTGGTCTGTGATGAATTTATCATGATTAGTAAGGCTGAAATATGTTATTTAGTGAATAAAATTGGGGATAGTGGGGAGGGCTATGAAGTACAAGGAAAAACTTTTTTTCTGATTTCTTCCTTCAAAATGCTTTTTGTGAGTGCAACAGAACACCTGATAAGCTGCAAATATGTTATAGGAATATTATGCCAATTATAATTTATTATGCCAACAAAGTATAAAATTAATATTTATTTATAAATAAATCCAAGAGATACAGGCTATATAATCTTATTTCATTTTTTTTTTTTTTTAAGCATTTCACTCCAAGCAAGACAGGAGTGCCACTAGTGTGCAAGGGGTTACAGAGGATGGGAGCAAGGATAAAGAGGTGTGATAGAGAAAAGGATAAAGAGAAGGACAAGGAATAGATCAAGGCATCTGGAGATGTCGATTGATATTGCATTTGAATAATTGAAGATTATAGCTATCAGGAAAGCAAGTAAGAGGAACAGAGTTTCACAGATGAGAAATGCAAGACATGAAGCTTTTGTAGAAGAAGAGATGGCTACATTTAACCGTTTTGTCAGTGAAAGGGTGGGACTGAGATGCCAACCTAGTAGCATGTTTAAATTCATGCAGGTTGGGAACCAGCGAAAGTAGCTTGTTGGAGCAGTTACCATGAAAGTATTTGTAGATAAGACAGAGGGAAGTGATGGCAGGTCTGTGAGAGAGCAACTGTAAATGAAATGCCAGATCATTGCCAATCATATTGCATATCCGTCACTGGATTTTGCTGATGACCTTAAGATGAACAGCGGGGACCCCAGACCATATATAGCAGCAGTATTCCATGCGAGGAATTAATATCATATACCTGAATAATTAGGATTTTACTATTTTATATATTAATATTAGCTCCTTCACATTATATAACATCCATCAGTCTTTCAACCATTGATTTTTCACTATTCCACTTTAACATTACTTGCTGCAGTTTGCATTGCTTATTATTATTTATTATTGTGCTTTATTTTCTTAATTATTATCTTCAGTTCTTATATATATTCCTTTTAATGAAAGATCACAAGTTTTCTGTTGGATTAATATTGAAAGTTACAGAGAGCCATTCAATTAATTTGATGTCTTGAAAATTTTTTTTGTCAAAGGGGCCAAAAATCATTTTTGAGTGAACATTACCTTCCATAGATATACTTTCCAGATTAAAGTTTCATGCTTGTGATTTGTTCCATTCAGAAAATGTCTTGTCCATGCATGTAAATGTCTAGTATTTATCTTGAAACTGTCAACAGTTTTGAAGGGAACTATAATTTTATTGTCTACAATACTAGCTCAAAATATTACTCCACCACAATCCTGTTATTGTCATAGTCATGTTGGTTGATTTTCTCATAAAAGAACCTCCAGCAGGTTTATCCAATGTAGCTCTATCTTCATCATGAGAAATCAGTTTTCATGTATTTCTTTGCCCAACCTACATGTTTCTCTTTGTAATGTGCACTAAAGGTTATACTTTCATTGCTTTCATGTCTTTATCCAATGTTTTTAACATATATCCTCTTTATTTACAGTCATAAGACTATCTTCTTCAAATATTTTCTTGCTGCTTATTTGTCTTCTCTTGCTTTTTACCCTCTTAATCTTTTGCAAATCTTTTTTGTAATATTCTTAAAGCCATTCTTTTCTGTTGTCAATATTTTTAGTTGCTTTTTTTTTTTTTTTATTGTTCTTTGATTTATGTTTTTTTACAATTTCCAGAATTGTGTTCCCTTCACCATTAGATGTGTACGTACTGTAGTAACTAACAGCATGAAAAGTAAGATTAACATACCAAGTTCAAATTCCAGTTGAGGCAGTTGCATTCACTTTTACACAAATACCACTGGAAATAAAGGGTTTGGTTTGAAATTCCAATGTATATAGCCTGAAGAATGCTGGAGCCTACAATGGCCAAAATGTAACAATAAAGATGTGGACAACAGTGTGAACAATGGGAATAGTGTAAATAGTTATTGACATACTTAAATTTCATATATATAAAGATTGCCAGATTACCATGGGTTGTAATAAGAATATAAGCTCAAAAGAGATATAAAGTAAAGTTATTGACTGATGGGAATCAGCTAGGGGTTAATATCAGGCAAAACTAGGCTTTCTAGTCTGAGATGGCAACTAATCTAGGAGGAATATTTTCAATTAAAAAACAGTCTAAAAAAGGATGAGCTCCATCATTCTATCTTACCCTAGACACACTACTGCATCTATAGCTGCAGCACATATGGTTCCTTTATGACTCTAATGGGTTATGGAAATTGTGATGTGAGATTCCCATCATTCAATAACTTGAATAAGAGAGAGAGAGACACACACACAGATATTAAACAAGATTTATTAAATTCAACCAACAAGGTCTGTCTTTATTAATCTTTTATTATATTTCTTCTGTTTTATTTCTTCTCGACTTAAGCTGGAGAGGGGGGCACAGTGGAGTAATGGATAGTGACTTGGATTGAGGAATCAGAGAGCGAGTTCAAATTCCAGTCGAATCCACTACATTCACTGATGTGCTAATATTCTCGGTAATGGTATGAATCCTTTTCTCCCCCCAGCTATGGGTAAATAGCAGGAGAGACCAGGTTCTACCATAGAAAGAAATGGCAACCTAAATCTGCCTCATCAGTCATGTACCAAAAGATACATGATTACCTACGCATGTATCACACATGGCACACAGCTGACTGACTTTTATTTTATGTTGTCATAAACCTGAATAAAATGAGTAAAGCCACTCAGAGTTTTATGCACAATGCAATCTTCAGGTGCTAGGTAGAGACTGACTATTATATAATTTAAATTTTAATAAAAATATTCTGGTTAATGCAATGCTGGTGTAGTCCATATATCATAAGGTGATTACATTTTAAAATATATGTTGCATTTAAAATAGACAGTGTTTTTATATATATATATATATATATATAAATATATATATATAAAATATATATATATATATATATATATATATATATATATATATATATATATATATATAATAGACAATTTTAAGGTACCATTACAATAGAATTTCTAATATTTCTAATCCCATTTTTCCTTTCATTTCATTGTTGGAATTGTTACCTGATGATCCGGAGTCCTTTAAAAAGGATTTTTGGTGAAATAAATTATTGTAATGGTACCTTAAAGTGGTCTGTTTTTCATTAAATATTAGCTCTGTATTCACATTGAGCTTTCAGGATTTCATCCTCCTTGGAATTACCCATTCGGTTTACCAAGTTCTTTCATAACTTTATATATATATATATATATATATATATATATATATATATATATATATATAACCCTTATAAATATATATATATAAAGAGTGAGATAGATATTAGATTGAGTACAAGTATAACTCATCCTGCATCATTAATTGATCCAGAGGTCATGAAAAATGACTTAAGTTGAAATAACTACACAATAAACTGCAAATAAGCACTCCCCATTGCCTATTACAGTATTTATGATATGTACATACAGCATTCTGAATAAAATAATTAAAAATAATTAAGTAATAAACAATTTTAAATTTGTGTAAACTCAAGTAAACCGATCTAAGGTGAATTTTATTTTTCCATATAATATTTAAGAAAAACTGATGTATCTTCGAAAATGACTTAACTCAAAATGACTTAAGCTGAAGTATCACTGTACTTGGAATTTGTCTCAGCAGGCATGCCTATTAGATTTGAATTCAGTTTGTTATGTATGCAGGATGTAGAATGCAATTTACTCAAGAATATGTAAGTGTTATTACTTTTGTGTTTGAGATGGAGTTGTTGATAA